>BHFT01032353.1:0-19299 GCA_004320025.1 Laticauda laticaudata
GGATGGCAAGCTTTTTTGTCCGTTTTACATCCTCTTTGCATCCGTTGGTGCAGTGGGACATGGGCTTTAGCTTTTGAGTGGTTTAGATTTTGACAACTTCCAACATACATTTATTATATATTGTATATCTATGGAGATTCTCAGTCATCCAGGTCACGGTTGTCCTAAAGGTGATTTTTCCAAAGGCAACTGGACTTCAGTTTATGAACTGCAGAAGCTTCTTGGATGAGAAGCAAAACATCTTCAAGGAAAAACAAAGAAAGTCCAGTTGCCTTTGGAAAAAGAACCTTTGGGATAGGCTATGTAATTTGCAAATTATAATTGATGCACAATATGGCAGTGAGTTTGCATAGTAGTCTCAGGTCCTTTTTCATTTCTTTTTGAGGCCTGTAATAAAATCTTAATTTTGATCTATAATGTTCTCCATGGGATCTTACCTTAGAGGAACACCTTTTTCCCTCATAACTACTTCTGCTTTAAAGTTACTAGCAGTTGTCCCTCAATCTGCAATTTGGAAAATAATTACAATGGATAGGTATTTATTGTTTATAGAAGCCCTTTTGAGAACAGTTGATCTGGTACTTGCTCCTTTCAGTTCTAGACCGAGACACACATTAAAGACCATGTTAATTCACTTATTAATTTTTAATGATAGTAATTGGTTGTTTTTCATTTTTAGAGACCTGTTTTAGCTCTCTTTTGTTATTGACTTTAATGCTAGCACTTCCTTTTATATTGGAGTCAATTCCTTTTATTATTTTATTTTGTATTCTGTATGTGTCTTGAAGAATTCTGTTTTATAAAATGACACCATTATGAACAAATGCATTCTAAATGATTGTATTAACTCTAGTTATTTTCTTTGGAACTTATTTTTCCATCTTTTGCTGGCTACCTTTATATCAGCCATGCTCAGTAACAGTTTATCAGTTATAATTTGCTCTACTTGATTAGTTTCTTTTTAATTTCACATTCATTACTTCTACTGTATGGGTCTTTTTAATAGTGGGCCTGCCACACCAAATGGGACAACCAGGGATTATTCAGAAGTTCTTGCTTTTTCCTATATTAATCTCCCCTTAACCAGAATTGTAATAGCTAGATTCAGGGGTGGGCTTCAAAAATTTTAGCAAAGGATTCTCTTCCCAGTTTCTGGGTGGGCGTGGCCATGGTGGGCATAGCCTAGTTGGCCTCCTGCACCACGGTGGGGGAGGCTCTCTGGAAGCCAGAAACAGGCCCATTTCTGGCCCACCCAAACTTCCAGGAGGCCCATTTTTCACCCTTCCTGAGTCTCCACGCACATCCTGCACTTACCTGCATCCAAAATGGGCCACATAGAGACTCCTGGGAAGGGTGGGGTGGGTGGGGCCAGCCAGTAGTGGGATTTAGGAGTTCTCCAAACTGCACAGAATCTTAGCTAGGGGATCTCCTGAACCCCTGCAAATCCCCAGCAACCAACTCCTGGCTAGATTTTTAGGAAAGGGTTAGCGATCTATAGAAGAAATGTAAACAAAAGATCAAGATTAAACCTCAAGGGAAGAGTAGTTTAAAGATAACCAACCAGGTCTACTTTAATTCAAACAAATACAAACCCTAATCCCAACTCAAGCTCTCAAGAGTCACACCCAGATTTAGGTAGTAAATCACAGATTGCCAGAAACTTAACTCTTAATTCACTCCTCAGCTAGTCTTAGCAAAAGACTTCCAGACAAGAATCAACAAGATTAGAAATGTTATTGCATGCAATGATGGAACTTCAAATACAACCACTGAGTATCCACTGTAGTGCACAGAAGTCAGGCATTTATTCAGTTTTAGGGTTGAATTCTTCCTCCTTCCTTCTGAATTAACAGATTCCTAGCAGGATATGTTCAGAAGTAATTGTGATATGCTTATGAAATAGTTGTGTTTATCCTGGAATTATTGGGTCTTGCCTTACCAGCTTCAGTCCTGTCGATATCTAATTTCTCACTGTTTGTAAAATATCTGTGACTTAGAGGTAGTCCTTGGATTATGACTATTCATTCAGCGACCATTCAAAGTTACGATGGCACTGAATGAAGATACTTTTGACCTGTGCCCAGAGTTACAACTTGATCTAGCAAATCAATGGTCATATGACCAAAATTCACGCACAGTCTTGGCACCTGAGTGATTGATTGTAAGTCAAGGACTACCTGTAAACTTTTCATATTTTCAAGTGAGGAAAAGATGATGGGAGGTGTGACAGTAAACAAATAGGATGGCAGCTTTATATCAATTCATCTCATTTAAAATGTTTAAAGAATATCAGTTATTGTTATATCTGTCAGTTACGAGTCTGAGATATTATAATTGATTACCAGTATTGGATGGAACAGAATTGTACAGTGATTATAGATATCAGTGTGGATAACAGATCATAATGATGGGGAGTCTAAAGAAACTGATTAAAATATTATTTTAAAACGTCTGTTAAATCCATTAAAACAACCAAAAATGAATGAAAAAGCAGAAAAATTACTCCTATTGTACATGTCAAGCAAAAGAAGCAAATAGAAATATTGCAAAATGTATATCAATTAAATGTATACAACATAAAACAACATGCAAAAACCAATCATCTATCTTCTAAATTACTATCAATCTAAAGAATTCTTGACAAAAGTGATTTTATATATTGAATGTAGAAAAGAACATTTTAAATGCATATAAGTTTTAATCTTAATATTTTTCTTCTCCATTTTTTCAGGACCAACGCTTTAATGACAAAATTGACAAACTGACAGGATACAAGACAAAGTCATTGCTCTGCATGCCTATAAGAAACAGTGAGGGTGAAATCATTGGAGTTGCACAAGTGATAAATAAAACTCCTGGAGGTATTCCTTTTACTGATGATGATGAAAAAGTAAGATTTTCCTTTTTTTCCCCAAAAGTTGTATTGATTTTTAAAAGACAAACATATACAAACAAAACACATAACATAAAAACATAAAACATCTTTTTTGAAAGTAGCAGTAGCTTGATCCCAGGTAACATCCTTCGTCCAGACATAAATCAGTTCATGCTCACTTCTATATCACTTTCCATGATCTTATCACCATTCAAACATTTTCTGCTATATAGCTTCTCCGCTCTTTTCGACTCTCTTAATCTATTTTATTATTTCATCCAATTTATACTATTAATATTATATCTTTGTCTGTCCCTGTTTCAGCTGGTCTATAATGTTTTCTCATTAAACACAAAATTCTCTCTGTAATCACTGATTGATGAGATGCGCTCTTATAATCTTTCCCCTAAATTTAACACTTTAAAATAATACACTAACTTCCATTGGATCTGCTTAGTACAGTTCTAAAAGCTAAACACGTATATTTAAAAAAAAATTATAGATATATGATAAATAATTACAACAACAATCCATACCGGCAATTGAACTCTATCATTAAAATTAATATTCATTTAAATCCTTAAAACATTTATAACCTCCTTTTCAAATAATATCCAGTTTTCTATGGAACACTATTATAAATTTTACGTAGTGCTTCCCCCCCATCACTTATATTTATTACATTAATGTAATTAAAATATTCCCATTCCTCTTAATTCAATTCTCTCATATTTCATTTCATTTACTTTTGTTCAAAGAAGAAAAAAGATTTTCCACTTAAATTACATGAATATATATCCCATTTTATAATCATAATGTTGTTCCAAATTCTAATTATTCTAATATAAATACAACTAATAACAGTCTCAATGTAATTTTTACAGCATCTCTTTCACGTTATATTTTTACCCCATTCATCTCTAAATAAATCCTCGTTCTTTAACAACTTATTTCAATTTTATCTTCAATTTCCCTCTTCTGTATTCCCTCTTTCTGTTGCTTTATATTCATAATCTCAAAAAAATTTATACATTCCTTTTCAAAATAGGTATCATGCTCCATGGGAACACTTATAAATTTTGCATTAGTTACTTTCCCCCCATTTCACTTATATTTAAAACATTAATTTGGACTTCCGTTTGCAGGCTCCAGCAGAGAATCCGCGATCGTGCATGGTTTCTCTGCATTCGCCACTGGAGCTGCCCCGAGCCAACCGCTTCGGCTATCGCTACCCCGTAGAGTAGCTGAAGACAGTGGAATTCCTAGCAGCTAGGGGTCGCACCCCCTCTCCAGCTGGCTTAACTCCTTTCCCGAAGCGTTATAGAGCGGCAGTCAAAAGTGCTGCCAACAAAAAGCTTTCATCCGGAAAAAAATGCAGAGGAAGTCTGAGAAGTGAAAGGTTTTGGCTGACCGAGAGGAGAAGCAATATTCAATATCATCCTGGAATTTAAATTTGGAAAAAGATTACATCTTCCCTAAGATCTAGAGCAGTGTAATACAAATGAAAAGGGAAAAGTTTTTTTTTCACTCTCCTCTTACCGGTGACAGCAATGAATGAGAAATTGGAAAAACCCCACCTTGGCATCAGCAAGGTAATCAACTGGAAAATTTAAAACGCAAGGGGAACAATAAAGATTTCTGAACAATTGGAAAAAAAAAATTATCTGTAGTGGCGAACAGGAGAGGATAAGAATTAAGATTTAATGATTGGCTGGGAGGAGACTGCTTGGAATTAAAAGACTAGAACAAACAATCATCAACAAGACTTCCTAAAAGACACATTTAACATGGAACTTTGTAACTGACATTACAACCCCAGAGAAGAGACAAGTTGAAAAAAAGCAAAAGTGTTTAAATGAAATAGACTGGGTATTTGGACCCTGTTTTGGTGACTTTTGGACTTTTGGAAATCTTATTTGGGTTGTTTAAAAAATTTTTTATATGCATATTGTGATGAACTGAAAATGGAATTTTATAAAATATAAAGAAGAGGAACAGAAGAAGGGATCTTTTTGGCTCCGTTCAATTTTTAGAAAAAGCGATTTCTATTATGAGAAAACTACAAAGAACAAAGATTGTGATGAAGAAGAACCCGCTTAATGAACAGCAAGTTTATCTGGGGAAGAAAACGGAAAGGGGGAAAGAGAATGGAGATTCAAGACATTAAAATAACAACCAAAAAGGGAAAAATAAGTTGAAAAGTGGACACAATGTCAGGAAAGCAACAAAAAAGGAAGAAATACAGAAAGGTAGACGATTAAGAGCAAGGGGTAAAAAGGGTAAATAGAAGCCAAGGAGAGGAAGGAAGGAAGAACGCTATAATGATTTAAAACCAGATGTAAACAAACAGCACTTAATTTAGAGATTAATGCGGTAAAAAATAATTGAAAAGAGATTCTGCAAAATACATAAATTGTATGTTGTATTTGTATTAAATGAATATGTTAAAATTTGGAACAACATATGATTATACAAATGGATCAAATATTCAACGTAATTTAGTAGAAATTTTTTTTAACAAATATAATGAAATGAAATATAGAGAACCTGAATAAGAAGGAAGGACATTTTAATTATATAATAGTTTTAAAAAAAAAGTAAGATTTTCTCCCTTTCTTGTTTGATAATATGAAGAATTCTCATATGTAGTTCTTCTCTCAAATGTGGTATGCAGGATGTAACTATGTATAGTAAAGTATTATTTTCTTAGGGCAATTAATAAGCCCATTGCCATTAATATTGAATTTTGCTAAACCTATCATCTTGGGTAGAATGCTGGTCTTTTTTTTTACTGTTATGGATTGTTTTTGGTTTAGTCCTTATATTTTTTCTTTATTATTTATTTATTTTATTCCTTTTAAATACCCAAATTATTGGTCGGGTACGACAGCCTTAAATTGAATTAAATTAGAATTAAATTATTTTAATAGCCAGCCTTTTAAGTCACTTATTTTGTTGAAATTGTTTATTCATTAACTATATTTCCAAATTTCTTTATACACATAGATCACAGGTATGAATGATATATAATAAAAATATGGTCACCCATTACTGAACACATGTTGTAAAAATTTTACATTAATTCTGTAAGTAGCCTTTAACACATAATTATTTCTTATATTATGTTGTTTTCTTTTTTCTTTTTCTTCCTGCTTTGCATTTATTAAAAAAAAACAGTATTTGCAGTCACTCAATACTGCTTTTCCAAAAATATCTAAATTAGACAACAACAAACCTATCTTTTGACTCTTGCCTCCCAAATGTAAAACCAGAAGTAAGAGAAAAAACATTTTCTGGGTGAGCGTAGCCAGTGAAACAGCAGCCATAGATATAGTAATTCCTTTTTTAAACATTTTTTAAATACATTCCACAATTGGGAATTTAGAGAATATACCCAGCTCGCATCTAGATCAATAGATTTCAACTTCCCCAAGGCTATCTGTCCTGAATATAATCCAGCACTGATTCCAGTGAAATATTATAAAAAAAGAAATGAAAAAGGACACAACATATAAATTAATCAGAAATGGAAACTGGAAATTCAGGTTTTATGGTAATTTGCTTCAATAAAAATAATATCATTATCTAATATTCAATAACATTTCCACTAAACTATGCACATGTTTATATGACTGAAAATTTTATAATCACTGTTCTGTTTTTTCTTTGCCCCATTGAACTGAAAGCTTAATTTGACAAACCAGTGAAATTTGGATATACTAAGCCCATGTCACAGCTGACCAACGATGGAAAGAGGATGTAAAAACGGAGAAAATGCTTCCATCCGTTGTAACGACGATGCATCCTTGTACTCACTGCATTATGTTTCATACTCTTCATCCATCCACATCCGTTACTGAGATTCATCCGCGTCAAAAAAGTTTCTAGCTGCACAAAACTTTTGAACGATAATATCCAAACAAGTCCGTTTCTAAGTCACGCTACGCATACGGGGAACATCCGTTATACATCCGATGTCAATCCGTTAACGGGTCCTTATATTCTGCTAGCATCTGCTGCGCATCTGCGCAACTCACATCCCGCTCCAGCCAAAAACAGACACAGGAGAAGCGAAACGAGCGCAAACCGGACACACATCGTAGTACACGACCATAGAAAGGATGAAAGCAATGCAGCTCGGATATAAAGCATTAAAAATGAGAAAAAACGTTCCGCATAATGACTCAAGGAGGGCTGGAATTGCAACCATCATCATGGGCTTCCCATGATCCAGACCCCTGCCCCAACGGACACACGAGATGTGCCAACTACTTACATCATGATGATGACGCCTTCTCCCTCAGAACGCTAACCCTCATGAAGCCCTACGCTTTCGAATGCCTCACCCGTAACAAAGAGGTCTTCAAACTGCAGGCTTCCAGGCAAGACGTGGGTGGAGAACGCCTTTGGCATCCTGGCCAACACTTCCAGGTACTCTCCACTACCATGCAGCATCGCCCACAGACCGTGAAGGTAACATCATGAAGCTTCTCTGCATCGCAAATCTATGCGCCACCGCTTACCCAGTATCAGAACAGGCTCGTGGACCACAACATAGGCAGGGGGACATGGACCTGTGAATGGAAGCAAGGAGTAAACCTGATAGACACGTGGAATGTGCAAGGCCCCAAACAAGCTTCACGTGAAGGAAGAAGCAGCGCAACCTCCTAGAACACTGGGTGCAACTCCCAGCTGGAGCAGTCATGGAGTGGCAAGGACAGGATGTAGATGCTAAGGAGCTTCCTGAGCCCGTCTCATCACACTGAGAAATTGCCATGTATGTGGTAGCCCTATCAGTGAACAGGCATTTTAATGAAAGAGTTTTGTTTATGTTGAAATGTGTTGAAATGAATTAAATTGTTAATTGAATAATAAAGGCCATAGGCTTGACAGCTGGGAGGTGTGGATCCAATACAGTCCCACTATGCTATGCACTGGAGGTTTATCTATCCCCACTGCTCTCTTACCCATCCACACTATTACCCATTCCACAGTGTATCCCTTGCCCATCTCACTGCTAATCTTACGCATCCCACAGCTATAACCCATTCCAAAGGTATTCCCGTGCCCATACCCACTGGCTATCCTTACCCATCCCACACTATTAACCCATCCCACCATATCCCTGCCCTCCCTCTGCTATCCTTACCCATCCCACAAGCATGCAAAAGGCTTAAACCATTTCTAAAAGTTTCACCAAGACTTTATTTACTAAAAAACGAACCAAGTGTGTGAAACAAGATACCTTTATAATAACAAACTGTAAAGCAAAATGACCCAATAAAATTCCGCAAGCAAAATAAGCAACAGGTAGCAACCCAGCTCTGGCACTCTTCTCATCACTCTGAGTTTGCCATGGTTTCAGGGGTGAAGGGTCAGGTGCCTGTGGAGGTGGCAGTGGCTGGAGTGCTCTCTACGGTGCGCATTGGGGCCTGGCCCGAGAGGCAACAGGGAGGTGTGTGGAGGAAGCTCTCAGAGAGCTGGCTCAGTCCCTGATGTTAGAGCCCCTTCCTCCCATGAATGGGTGTCAGTCCAACGACCGATGACAGATGTCTTATGGCCGGGCTTGGCTGTGGGTGGAGAAGAGGAGTTGAGTCGGGCTGTCTGTTTCTGCCAGGTAGCTGTGAGGCGTGGTGCATTCTGTGGCGTGGCAGTGCATCTGTGGTGGTATTGCTGGTGGCATCGGTGGCGCTGGATCATCGGTGGCCGTCCGCATCAAGTGGCACGCCTTGTGGCATCTGCACTGGTTGCTCGTTGTTGGCAGACTGTGGCACCTTGCAGGCGAAACCTTCCTACTGGAAGCTGCCTGTGCTCTGGAACTCCTGTACCGTAGCATGGTAGGTGAGGGTGTGAACCTTGGAAGGGCTGTACATCACCTGGTGGAGAGCAGACCTGGTGGTCAAGTAGGTTCAGCTTGTGTCGTGTGAGGGTGGTGCAGAAACCTTGTGATCCTCTCCTTGATCACCTGAACGGGACTCGGGCATTTTTCCCATAGTGGTCTGTTTGAACATAGGTTGAGGAAGGGGCTTTCTGTGAGGATGTATGTTGACTTACCAAGCTGAGAGAGAAGATCTACGCTGCTTTTTGTTTATTCTATTTTTTGATTTGTCCCTGATCTCCAAAGAGGACAGTGTGCTCTGTCGCCTCTGTCTGGCTCTCTGCCTGCTTTCTGTGGAGGTGAGTGGAGTTAGAAGTTGGGTTGGGTCTCTGTGGCATGGCTTCTTCTGCTCCAACCGCGTAAGGGGTTCCTCCATTGCTCCGCCACGGGAGTCTGGCAGCTGCGAGGTCCGCACGTGGGCGCTCCACAAGAATCTGCCTGACACAGGAGCTGACTCTTGGCCAGAAAGAGACTGGCTCTCTGTGGGCTTGCCTGAGATGAGGGTAGACAGAGGCTGCATCCTGCTGGTGTGATCTCAACCCTCCAAGAACGCGCACTGGCCACAACTGTAGGTCTCCCGTCAGTGAGCTTGACCGCGGCCTGCCAGACTTCTTCAGTACAGCTTGCCATACCAGGTCTGGCATGTCCTTAACCACCCCAGGAGACATCCGAAGGTAGCCCAGGCTCTCGCCCTATCTCTCCTCCAAGCGCCTTGCTCCGCATGGTGTTCGATAGAGCCTGTGTCCCCTTCCTCCAAGGTCTCTCTCCCTCACCATTCAAGCAACTCATCCTCATGTCCTCTGGCAATGATACTGTCCCTCTCCCCCTTATCTCGCGAAGCCTCTTTCCTCCCTTGCAGCTTCCTGGCCCCCATCAGTAGGCTTTGATTCTAGGGCTGGTCCACCACATCACCAACCACCAGCAGCAGCACCCAGAACCACATAAGCACGAGCAGCAGCAGTAAGCACCAGCAGAAGCACCAGCACCAGGAGCAGCACCAGCAAACCAACCAGCAGCAGCAAGGTCACAGCAGCAGAGCACCAGCCACCAGCAGAGTCAGCACCCAGACAGCAAAAGCCCCACGAAGCAATCACACCAGGTGCGATGTGTGTCTGCCTTCTTGCCAGGCTGGCAGGAGTAGGCACTAGGCTTCCTCTCTTCCCATGTTGTTGCTGAAATGTGTCTGCAGCACGGTCTTTCCTTGAAGAGTGACCGCGTGCAAGGCTGCATTCCTTTATATCCCGCATGCTGACGCATGCATCCTTTCCGTATGCGCAGTGGAACGTTTGGCATCCGCTAGCAATCTGCTAGGTGTCCATGAATACATCCTTGTCACCCGCTAGCCATCCGCTCTGCATCCGTTCCTTCCCCCTGCGCGTGCTGCTTCGGTGTTCTCCCCCGGAAGCCCTGCGGATTGCCATCCGCTTGGCTTCCATTTGGAGCATTCACTTAACATCCTGGCTACATCCTCCTCCCCGTCCGTTCTTTCCGTTGTTGTCCGCTCTTTTATGCAAATTGGGCACTTTTGAGACGGATAACAACAGAGGAAAATTTTGCTCGTCCGCTGTGTCCTTTTTACATACGTTTTGCATCCGTCAGCCGATGTGACCTAGCCTTTAATTTCTTTGCACATGTCTCATTCTGCCTTTTGAGCATTTAAGACATAGTCTTATTGTTATGGTAAGAGCATTACAATCATAAAAATTTTTTAATTAAAAATATACAGTTTAACAGCAAAATGTATAAATTTAGGTCTTACAAGAAACTTCTTAATAGCAAATATTTAGCCGTATTAGATGAACAGTTACTTAAAGTTATTATGTTCTGAACTAGCCTCTGAAAAATAGGGGGAGGATATTGATTTTCCAATTTTAGCATGCCACAATAATTTTTAGTGTGATTATAACAATCTCAGATTGTAATGCAATCAGGTGTCCTCACTTTATTATTGCCCATAATCTCTTTGCCTAAATTTTCAGTGATACTGTTGGATGAAATCATTAAGAATATTTTTTTTCAAATTGCATCATGGCATTTTCAAGAGCTTCAGGGAATAAATGAGAATTTAGTATGGTTCTTTTTATGGCTTCCTGTCCCTGTGGAGGACCAGTCCAGCAGTGGAAATCATGTTGATGCATAAAAGAAAAGCTGCAGTGGCAGTATGGGGATGGGATACTTTTACAGTAATGTGTTTTGCAATTATGTGCCCGAAAAGTGGAATTAATCAATTGGTGGAAAACCAATAGACTTCCTAAGCATAGTAAACTTGACATATTTTTACAACAGAAGGTCACTGCTTCCGTAGGTTATAAAATTGTTTGCTCTCTGTATGTGAACTTGCTTTTTATCAACATAATGGAAAGATCGATAAATATTATTTCATGTGGCTATGGTTTAATGCATTTATTAAAACTAAGTTTTTATATACAAGTTTTGTCTTTATTTTACATTTTGCTTATTTTTATTTTGTTTTAGATTTTCTATCTTTTAGAAGACTGACACTGTATTCACCTGTTCAAGAGGCACTGGCTGGCTTAGTGGGCAGGAAATTTAGGATGCTGGCTTATCAAACTTTCCGTAGTGAGACTCAAAGTCTTATTCATGCTCTTTTGCGTGCAAATCAGGAAAAGGAGAATGAACAAGTTGAATAGAGATAACTGTATTTATGTGTATTTGATGAATCAGTGCAGTTGCTTCAAGCCAGAACTGTCAACTTCCATGGCTATATTTTAATGCCAATACAGATTGCAGTTAGAATGATTATATGTTGATATGTAAGTATGCTGGTCTGAGCTCCATATAGTTTGCCCCAGCTTTAGAGCTCTTGTAAGCTGGAATTGGCTTATTTCCTTATAAACCATATCAAAAGGTTTTAGGACTTCTACTGGTCGTACACACACACACACACACACACACACACACACACACACACTTTTNCACACACACACACACACACACACACACACACACACACACACTTTTTTTTTCAGGCTTTCAAATGTCCATGAGTCACTTCTCAGAGTTAGATGGACAGCATATAAATTAAAATAAATAAATAAATAAATAAAATATATCCTATGTGATTAATTCATGCTATCCTCCTGACACAGATGTGATGAATGTTATCTCATTGGCTTGGGATAGTTGCATCTTTACTCATGTCCTGATGTTATTATTTGGTCCCATTCAATTTTAAGGGTAGGAATGCTAGGATGTTGGCTTATTAAATTTAAGGACTCTCCTTTCTGTCATCCAAGTTAAATCATTGTTACCTTTGCCACACATCTGCCAATGCATCATCAGTTATACCTGACATTTTCAGGCCTTGGAGCTCATAAAATAATGGCAGGATACAAATAAATACAATCCTTTTGAATATTGGTAGTGCTAGAAACATAACACACTATAAAAACAATCCTATTATATATTATTGGTATTGAACCTTTCTTCTAGAAAATAAGAATTGAAAAAACTTTGTTCCCTAACAAAGTTAATACAAGTGGAGAGAATAAACTTCAGTCTTAGGTATTGCTGATGCTGATTATATCAACAATGATATAGTATTTTGAATATTAAATTCCTGTTCAGGAACAAACATCTCTTTCAAGAAAAAATGGGAAATTTAATGATGAGCTCTTTAGTTAAAAACACACACAGATAACTATATTTGCTCTGTGGGAATGGCCTTATGAGTTGTGAGGTAACCAGGGGTGGGATTCAGCCGGTTTGGGCAAACTGGGTGTTAAAATTTACATCTGGTTCAACCGAACTGGTAGTTGAACCAACCAGCTGGCCCCACTCATCTCTTCCCTCTCAGGAGTCTCCACATGGCCTGTTTTGGATGCAGATGAGCGCAGGGCCGGTTCAGAGGCTCTGGTAGGGCGAAAAACGCCTCTCTTGGAAGTTCTGGAAGTCTGGAAATGGGCCTGTTTTGGCTTCTGGAGAGCCTCTGGAGCCTGGGGAGGCAGTTTTCATCCTCCCAGAGCCCAAGGAAAACGTCCGGATTCTGGAGAAGGTGAAAAGCGGCCCTCCCTGAAGTTCAGTAGGCCACACCCACCATGACCACGCCCACCCAGCAACCGGGCAGAGAACCGGTTGCTGGGATTTTTGAATCCCACCCTTTGATGTAATGGCACAAAGTTTACCATGTTCCTCCAAAGAAAAACTATCTAAAACTATTCCTGTTTGGTCCCACCAGAAATAGTTTATGGTTTAGCTGATATCTGAAAAGACTTTTTTTACAAAATGTTAGAATAAATGCCTCTGCTGCTTCAGTTTTCAACATTTATAAAATGGGCATATCAAGAATGTTGCCTCACCATATGTTTTCCTTAGCTAGATGGCTCTACCTGGCTGATGTCTGGGGTCAGAAGCTAAGCAGGACTGAGCTGGGGTAGAATTTAGAGGGAGTTCTGCCAGAAAATCCCAAACTGTAAGTTAGCTTGGGAAACCGGGAATAAAAATCTTTTATGAAGGGAGTGGAAAGGCACTACTGTTGCTGTGGTAAGAAAGTCTTATCTGTGAAATTATCAGGAATTGAGTTCAAGACAGAGTCCCTACCTTTTTATAGTAATTTTTTAGGAAAAGCTGCTTCTAGTTTTCCCTTTCCTGAAAGGAAAATTAAGACTTTAAAAAAAAAAGATTTCTTCTGATCACTGTTTTTTTTTAAGTTCTGTTTTTTATTCACTTTTCACATATTTCTTAACTGGCAAGGAACAAGAAGAAAAGGTAATATCCAGAGGTGGTCTTCAAATTTTTTTACTACTGGTTCTGTGGGCATGGCTTGGTGGGTGTGGCATGGCTTGGTGGACGTGGCAGGGGAAGGATACTGTAAAATTCCCTCCCCACCCCACTAACCTGCTTTCCAGCTTCGTTCTCCTGTTCACGGCAACAAAAGAAGACCCAGCCGATCAGCTGGGACTCCAATCAGCTGGGACTCGAGAGGCAGCAAATAGATCGGGGCGGGCCAACCAGAGGTAGTATTTACCAGTTCTCTGAACTACTCAAAATTTTTGCTACCGGTTCTCCAGAACCTGTCAGAACTGGCTGAATACCACCTCTGGCAACATCCAAGAACAGTATATATTATAATTCAGTTATATTTCCCATTTATTGCTAGATTACTCAAAATTTAGAGGTATAACAATTAATATATATATACATATACATATAAATTATAACCAGCCACATAAGCAAAGAAATCCAACAGACGATCATCCCAAGAGAAAAATCTTCTAGATGCCGCCAAATTATACGGCCTCTCGGTCAAAAAATACACAAAGAAAGGCACCTCTCAGACCATCAGTCAGGCTCAAAGGAAGCACCATTACAAACCTAGCGTAAACACTTAGACATAAACAACATAAGCGCCCATGCTGAAACGACAGCTTCATGATGTACAACAGAAACTTCATACCAAGTTTCTTAGAAATAGATCAGAAAGATGCTACACTAAGAAGATCTGCTTGTAAGTTTCGAACGTGTGAGTTTCACTATTCAGACTAAGTCAAGTCCGATAAAAAAACCTTGAATCATCGCAAATAAATAAAGATAATAACAAGTAAACCAGCAGTAAAAGACCTCATGGAACTAACAGAACGACTGCCTAACTCAACACATTATTTCATATACAAAGGACAAAGATACAAGGCAAGTTTGTGAAGGAAGCACCCTAATGGGGATCAACCACTGTCAACCAGCAGTCCAGCATGTTGAAGAACCTATTCATGGAAGAATTCGGAATCCAGAGCCCTGGCTAATGCCACTCCACGAAACACACTAAACTATGGCTAAGTACTACATGACTGCAACATATTGTGATTTTGGCCCCATGGAAAATGAGAAAACCTAAAACAATTTCCTAACACACGCTAAACAGCAACACCGGCCAAAATCAAGGGTTCAACCATGGGAATCTGGAAAATAAACAAACAACGTACCATTCCTAGATGTACTAATCTACAAAGCAACAAGATAGGCACAGCTGGGACACACATATGACCAGAGAGAAAACACCACTACCAAACCGCTACCAGCGGTCAACGCCCAACGGTCACCAGCCCACCACCCAAGCAGCAGATAAATTCCTGTGGCTAAAACACTAACCTTACCAGAACCAAACGCGCTGGCAGACAAACCACACTATAAAGACTGAACTTAGCACCCTGACTAAAGTATTCGACAAGCCAATGGCTTCCACAAAAACAAAATCAGCCAGCTTGATCGCACAAAAACGACACCACAAAGACATAAACATGTAGATCTAGAAGATCAACAGTACGCTAGGAAACAGCTGTCTTGCCCACGATATAAGAGCACTAAACTAAACAATCCAAGTTCCAACTAAACACAGACCAAGACTTCCCAACCTAATCAGATAGGCTAGCCTCAATTGTAAAACCAACAGCTTGTGAGACATCGCTACCCACACACAAGAACTCAATACTGGAAGACCCTGATGATGGCAGATGACGATTCTGCTGTAAACAGTTTGCTGACCGCTGTTAGAGAAGCACTACAATGACGTGGGATAATACCCGAACGGGAAGCTGAACAAGCATCATATATAATGATATATACTATTGCCTGTGTGATTGTGTCTGTGCTGTGTGTGTGTATGTATTATAGGGTTTGTTTTTTTCAAGCTGCTTTCGCAGGGTACTTACCATGTGTGCTGTTCAGCTTCCTTCGGGTATTTCCCACGTCATTGTAGTGCTTTTAAAGTTGTAGCAACGTTTCAGCAAGAATCTCATCTTGCATCATCAGGCTTCTGTATTGAGTTGTATGATGGTCCCGGGTTCACAGCCGTTAGGTTTTAATATTATCTGAGGACAGACCACCTATATAGGTTGGTGGCAGAATGTTTTTTTTCTACATCGACCTGATTGGTGTGGGATCCTTGGTCTGTGTTACTATGACTTGTAGTTTTGTTTGATTGGTCGGTTCTTCTGTGTTTCTTCTGTCTGTTTGTGTGCTTTGATTGGCTGCAACAGTGTGTTTTCCTGTTTTGGAGGCTTTGTCAGTGGAGCTTGGCTTCGTGTGAAAGGACAGCTGTTATTCTCTTAGGAAGCTAGGTGTGCTCATCTGGGGCCTGGTGGGGGGGGTGTTTGAGCTGGAGGTAATCGGGAGGGAGTCACTGTTTGTGCCCAGGTGTTTGCCTGGCTTTGTGGTGTGGAGATCCTTCTATTTGGAGAGTTGCAGGCTTTCCAAATGAATTGACAGTACCTGGTGGAATCATACTCTTCTATTCATGCTTTCAGGTCTTTTTTCGAATCTCTATGGTTCTCTGATGATTCTGTGGCTGGGTTTTTCTAATAGTGGCTAGGGTTTTAGTGCCATTTGAAGTTGATGTTGTGAACCTTGTTTTTCATGTGTTGGACTAGTGAGGAAGGTGTTGTTCCAGCTTTTTACTGCATTTTTTTGTGTTCATACCAGCGGGTATTATTCTTTCTATTGTCTGTCCAATTCGTAATGTGGCAGGAGAAGGGCTATGATCACCGGGGATACTTCGTACTGCCTTGGTTTTCCACAGTCAGATTTTGGTCTTTTGGGGTTTTCTAAGGATGGCTTGCTATTTTTTTGTTCTGCTTTTGAGGATTTGAATGTGATGCCTTGTGAGTATCTTACTGCATTTTTCTGTAGTACTCTCTTAGTAGGCACGATCAGCTGTTCCAAGTCTGGTTGATCTTCTAGGTCTCTGTTATGGTCTTGGTCCCATTCTATGTCTCTGCTCCCATATTACCCAGTAAACCTAGAAGAACGGATTGAACTTTTCCGCCGTGTACATGTAGAATCCGTCGACATACGAGCACCAAAACTTTAATTCCGTTTATCATCACGTTAAACACCGCTGATAATCCGTGCTCTGCATCCTCTGGGGCATATCCTCGCGAGCACTCACATCCATCTGATCAGCTGAATAGACGGAAAAGAGGGGAGGATAAGAAAGGTTCACACAGAACATGCTTACACAGCGTTAGTTCTAGCATGGAAAGAGAAAGGATGCACAGTGACATTTTGCATCCTATATACAGCCTCTAGGCTTCCTTTGAACATCCGTTTAATATCCCTGCTACATACTACCCACGTCCGTTCTTTTCCGTTCTGTTTATGTAAATTTTCACCACTTTTTGGAGCAGATGACAGCGGATGGAGCACCCCCGAAATTTTGCTCGTCCGCTGTGTCCTTTTTGCATACGTTTTGCATCCGTCGGCCAGTAGGACCTAGCCTTTAGTAATTTGTCAGAGGTAGCCTAACACCAAGATGCTGATTCTTTTATTATCCCTCCTGCTAAAAAGAAATTAAGAGTCATTTCAGAGTCATTTTAGCAAAGACATATGGCAACCTTTTTGTAATTCAATCTCTAATGTGTAGTGCCTTCTTATTATAGAAGCTACTGACTGCCAATTGACTCCAAGTCTTCGGTTGTGTTGACTGATCTTGGTTATAGAATTCTTAATATTCCATTAAAGATATTGGGAGAAATGCCTGTATTCGTGCTGCATGTTTATTTTTCCCAAACCAAAATAGATTTTGTAAACGTTCTGTTTATGTTATTTATTTTTATAAACATTTTAAGGAAAATTGACTTGTGGATCCATCTACTTTTTATTTGTGTTATATTGTGTTCACTTGTGATAGATTAAATTAGCAGCCAAAAAATATTTTTAGATAGTGTTCAGGAACCAGTCTTTGTTGTGTAGTGTATCCAGTTAAATCAGTATTTTCTGTAATTTTCATTTTTTTTTTATTCTTCTCTTGATCATTAGTCAAGTCCAGTCTCATGTCTATAATACCTTTTTGCACTTTTCCGGTATCAATGAAATTCCATTGTATGTTTTACTTGAGTAGATGATTATTTTAGCTGTTTATTGAGTTGTTCCAATGTACATGCCATAATCTTTTGGATTATATTAGCTAGTTCATTCCATCCTACCTTCAGTTCTTGTTTCAATTGCTCAAAACATTGAGCAGTGCTCAATTTTCTCCTCTTCCATTTCTTATTTGTTGATAGACTGGGATGTAACTTCAGCCTTTTGGAGAATCACTTTTCTTAAACATTTTTTATTAGTAATCTTGCTAATTAGATGTCATTTTTTATTTACCATGTGGCTCCAAATAATTGATTCCTGGCAACAACCTGGACTAGTCCCTGCTGTTTTCTTCGCAAGGTTTTTCAGAGGTGGTTTGTCATTACTCCCTTCCTGGGGATGAGAAAGAATGGCTGGGCAAGGTTGACCAGCTGGCTTTTTGCATAGGAGAGGACTAGAACTCACTCTCTCCCAGTTTGTGGCCTCACGCCTTTGCCACTGTACCAAACTGGCTCCCCTAATATCAAATACTGGCTCTATACCTGTGCTTTGCTGCGAAACTATGTGATCGGGCTTAGTTTTTGGGTAGGAAAAGAAGGGAAAAAATGTGCCTCTGTCTACCAGCATCCATCAGTATGCATCTGGCTAGCATCCTGTTAGTGTGTGAAAGTTGAGGACTGTTTGGAAACTGAAATATGGCAACTGAAACTGTATTTGATGTGTGAGCAAGAATGAGACAGGAAGGAGCCTGGGCATGGCTTAGCTCAACTGTCCTGTACTAAAGCTGATTGCTGCTGTGAAATTGAAACTGAAACTCCTCTCCTCTGCTAGTGTTTTGCATTTGGAAGATATTTTTTTTCAGGTTGGGCAGGGGAGTAGAACTCCATAGCATCAGAGCATGTTTATAATAATATATGAAATACAAATGCTCTGATCATCATTTTAAAAAATCCTTTCTTAGTGAGCCCCTAGAAGCCAAGAGCCCCTACATGCCAAATTTCAAGTTTGTAACCTTTACGGTTATAGAGATTTTGGGATGATGCGTGAATGGTATTTTGCTTTAATATAGATAGATAGAAACATAACTTATCAAAAGAGCTCAATCTGGAGGAGATCAATTTGTTCATCTCCTCTGGTGGTTAGCCACACGCTCTTGTCCCCGTTCTTTTATAAGTTATTATTTTGTATTCTTGCAGGTTAAAAAACTCTTCTTGAGATAATTCATGAACAACTGAAATGTTTTAAATTCATTAAATTTAACAAAAGCTAAATAACAGTCTAAAAAGCAATTGTGTATAGATCAGCTATCTACAATACAGTAGCAGTACCATTTATACTTATTTATTGTTCCACAGTGCTTTACAGCACTTTCTCAATTTACAATATCAGCGTATTGTCCCCAACAGTCTGGGTCCTCTTTTTACTCACCTCAGAAAGATGGAAGCTCGAACTACTTGGCAGTGGGCAGAATTAGCCTACAATGCTGCATTCTAACCATGATGCTACTATGGCTCCTATGCATAGTTATGGACAGTAAAATATACAGTATTTGGCATTATAGCACATAAAGTCTGGAGCTTTGTTCTGCTCCATCTTCACAGCTCATTGATACAGTTCATCACAAACACTTTGAAGAGGGATGCATTCAAAATAAGACATTATTTTTTATTTATTTATTTTATTTTGTCAAGCGATTATAAGATAACAGGTATAAGTATAAACATAGTTATGAATA
>BHFT01032355.1:346-29674 GCA_004320025.1 Laticauda laticaudata
TAACAGAAAACAGGTCTCCTTTCAAAGAGGGAAATTTAACATCCCTTTTAGTACTAAAAACACAAATCAGAAGCCTTTTTCCATCATTATTTTGGAAAAAAAAGATACATTGGGAATTTAATCAGTGGCACAGGCATTTCCTTTAAAAAAAAATAAATTAACAGATTTTACACAAATTTGTGCCAGCTCTGGAAAACGCCAAACTGTGTCGGGGATGGAAAATAGTCCATTCCTGAACCAAGTGGATTTTGCCCATCTTTAGATCCAGTCTTTTTGCCCATCCTTGTTAGTCATCTTTACAATCCAGTCTAGCTTGTCACAATCTTTCATAAAATGCAGTATCCAGAGCTCCATGCAAAATGTGGTGAAAAGAGCATCTCATGTGGGAAGATGAAATGTTTTCCCCTTCCCAAATAATTGGGGGTGGAGGTCACCTTACACTGATGAGAGGAAAAGACAAATTAGCAGAGAGCTGCCAACGTCACAGCTGAAAAATATGAATGCCTCTGAAGACTGGCCTGAAAAATTAACCTGTTGCTTTGCCAGGGCAGTTCAACAGAATGAATATAGTCTGTTAAAAATGCCTAAATTGATTATTTACTTCTTTTCTTTCTTTCTTTCTTTCTTTCTTTCTTTCTTTCTTTCTTTCTTTCTTTCTTTCTTTCTTTCTTTCTTGTCCAAGTACCCTTTCACATAATCATAACTTTATCTTGTTTTTCTCTCTCTCTTGCATTGTTTTTTTTCCTTTTGTGGAATCCCTTCCTTTCAAATGCATTCTAACCATTCGAATGCACTCTTTGCCACAGTTTGCCATCAGTTGCTTTTTCAACTTTCTTTTGGCCCATATTATTAGCAAGCCAGGTACTTCACGCTCTGTAATTTAAAACTGCTATTTCTTTTTCCTAAAGGCAGCATGTAGCCTCTGAAATTTATTCTGGCCCTTATACTGTATATACTCGCATATAAGCCGATCTCGCATATAAGCCGACCCTTTAAAAACTGCCCCAAAATGAGGATTTTTGAAAAAACTCGCATATAAGCCGACCCCCAAATTTGGGGAAAAAAAAAAAGCATTCTAAAGTCAGCTTATATGCGAGTATATACGGTAACTAAAAAGTGCTGGCACATTTAACTTTCCTTTATTTCCTAACTTTGAGGAAAAAAAACTCAAGATGTTAGTGAAATGTCGCACCAGGCCTAATAAAGTGTTAATAATAATCTACCCCCTCCATCCCAAACACCAAAGCTATAAATCACAACCCTAGTTACTGTAACCCAAGTTCTCCAAAATGTAACACAGCCATCAAAATGTAATACCCCTAACCTAAGTGAGAATGCTTCATTGCCTCAGTTAAATTCATTCTGTCATTTTTAGCCCATTTCCCAAGTTTACTACTTTTTTAAAAATCTTAAGGTATTAGCTATTCATTACAGTTTTATGTTGTCAACTAAATAAACATTCGTTGGACTACAACTCCAAACTCACCGTCCAAAAAAGCAATGCCTTCTGCATTTAATCTACAGTACTAGTCAATAAATGAAAATAAAACGTGCATAAGTGCACCATCGTGCCTACCGTCCCTGTCCTATTGTCCCCAATTATTAGTTCCTATTTCTTACATGTAAACTTATGTTTATTCTTATTTCTATTGTATTGTAAGCATTTGACAAAATAAACAAATAAATAAAATAAAAATAAAAAACAATACATAAAATGAAAGCAACAAAATGATTGCAGGACTCCACAACCTACACAATTAGATAACAGTTTCAAGAACTAAGGTTAAAAGATGCAACATGTTTTCAAAAACCAAGGGGAGTAGGATCCAAAGATAACTTTAAAAGAGTGCTTATTTCACATTTGATCTGGCACAAGGAAAGTCCTTTTATGTAGAATTTATTTACAGAAATCTCTTGAGATACCTAAAATGCAGTGATTTGGGAGGTTGAAATCTTGACAGTAGGACCCCCACCCTTGGTCATGATGGGAAAGATGAACTAACATCAGAGCTCAGAAAACCTTAGAAGAGCAATATATTGAAAAAATAAAATCTCCAGATCATTCACAGACTGACAACCTATAGTTGTTGCAATCTGCACCTATGTAAAAGGTACATTTTTCTTATTTCAGATGGTTCAATAAAATAATTAAGGTCCATTACATTTGCATAAAGTTGCTTAATAGAAGTAGTAAATATAGCCACATCAAGGCAAACTTCCACAAACATGTTTGTTAACACCTGCGAATAAATTTGCAACATCTCAAAAATAGCTGCCTAAAGTACAAACATGAGAGGTGTAACAGTAAAAAAAAAAAAAGAGTTCAGATTTTTTTGGCAGAAAAACAAATCAACACACACACATAACACTCCTGAAGCAGATCTCAAATATGGCTAAAATCAAAACCCATCCCTGACCGATCTCAGCCTATAAAAATCTGCTGCTGTCGAAGAATGAAAACGATGTTTTCCAGTGAGATTGACTGACATTTTAATAAAAATCAATCTTCCTTATTTGCTGAAAAACGGATTTGATAAACACAAAGCCAATCTTCTGGGACAACCACTACTCGGTCAACTGGATGAGCGTGGTACAAAGAGAGGATTAAATCAATCTGCTGGAAGTGGCAGCCCATGATATTCACAGTCCACCAGTCTGAATGTTGCATATGGTTGCAAGCACCACATCTCCAGCTGCTCACAGGAGGAAACAGCATGGGGTGCATTGGTGATTGACCCTATTCCAGAGCTAAGGATTCTGAAGGAAACAGCATCGGTAGGCAACTGCATTTGACCAATATTTCTGTGAACGTTGAGAAATATCTGATTCATGAATGAAGCTTAGCCCCGATTTTAAGATCTCACCTGGGTTGAAGACATAGAGTTCAAGCAGGCTCATGTTGATTTAAAATGGAGCCAGGTAGAAATCCTTCTTACCAGCGCAGAAATGTAAAGAGTGGCCTAACATCTATCTAGTGTGTCCAACCAGCTTGAAGATCAGTTACATCACCTAGAGAGTTGCAAGAGAAGTGATTAACCCACCCGGGCACCTTCCAGTGGTTCTCAAGATACAAGATAAGGTTCTTCCTACGCAAGAACCTGTACAAAGCATCAACATCTTTGTCAATTGGGGAGTGTAAGTTTTGGCCCGCTGACAAATACAGTGCAGAAGTGCTTCAAGCGTTAATTTCTTTTAGTCCTTACTGGCTGTTCAGCTAGAAGAAACCAAAGGACCTTCCAAGACACCGTTTGGCTAAGGCAAGCAAAGTAAAGAGTGCCGTGGGGATATATTTGTGACTGACCCATTCTCTCTTTTAGTTAACAGCTAGCAGCTGCAAAAGTTAAGACAAGGAGAAAAACCCAACAAGCAATTTTATGTCAACAATATACTACTGGGCAGCATTACTACTTAACAGCTGGTATGATCCTGAAAATGGCTCTTAGTAACTTTAGCTATATGACTGTTCTGTAAGACCCTTCTGTGAGATGCTGAGGGTTTGTTTTTTTTTGAGGGAGGGGGAGATTTAGCTGGTCTAAGGGAAAATTATTGTTAATTAAAAGGAAAGAAGGGGGGGATTTTACATCTCCCAAGTCAATTAGTATTTCTCCCCTCCCTAAAATAACACACCTTTCTCATGTAATACAGAGATTATGTTGAATACATTTACATGGTTGCTACAAGTGCAGAATGCAATTACTGGAAAAAAGGTAGCAGCCTAATTATCAAATCTAGAAATAATTCCTATTACAAAAGGAAACTTTTGTACAATTCTGAATAAGCCAAATAAGTAATCTAAAGGAGGGCAATATGACAGGGGGAAATATTGATCAGTAGTACGGTTGCTGTTTATTTTGGCATTTTTCAAAACAATCATTCCAAACTTGTTTGCAAATTACTGCAACTGAAAATAAAATACAAGAACCCTCAAAGAACTCAAAACTACAGATTGAACTCATGCATAGACCTGCTAAAAATCAATGTAACTTTCACTGTTCTGATTAATTATATCTAGGATTTCCATGATTATACCCGACCAAACTTGAATCCAAGACAATATGAAACCGGAGTTACTTGCGCCGATCCTATCTATGGAGCAACACAAGGAAAAAAGGCTCACACTTTCTCATTCTGTGACATGTTACGGATCTTACAACTTAAGTTTGATTTTATAAATGGTAACCTTCCGGTTCCCTTAGCCTGCTGAAAGTAACTAGTTTTGCTTTGTTTTATATTGAGGGAAAGCAAAGCAGGATAGCTGCTATGCAAAATCCTTTCGTGGGGGAAAAGCAGAATTGCTGAGACTCAGAATTCCATGGCAGTTGCTGTAGCTGAATATTTGCATCAGCCAATGGCTGAAGACCAGGTATCCAACCAAAAAAAAAAGCTCTTATCTGCAGTAAATTAAAAAAAAACCACAGAAAAAGAATAATCAAAACATCCAAATGCTCACTGGAAAACAGTGCTTTTCCAGCTTTGATATATTATGCAACGGTTTACTCTCACAATCTAATTTAGTATCCTGGCTGCATCAGACAGTGAAGACAGGATACAGTTATATTCATAGCCCTTTTGCACGTGTCTATTTAGTGAAAAGTCCCACTGAATTAAATGAGGCTTGTTCCAGGATCTGCCTGTGTGATCTCTCTCTCTCTCTCTCTCTCACACACACACACACACACGTGTATATTCTGGATTAATCCCATGAAGATGTTGAATAGGAGAGACTGCCTAAAGAAATGTACTGTGCTGCAAAGAAGAGATAGCAACTGCTAAAAGGTTGGGCAGCAGAAATACATTATTCGAAGTCCTGTTCCATGGTTGTTGTTGTTTTGTTTTGTTTTTGCAGATTTGTTCATCTTCCCGTTCCCCCCAGGAGATATGGGTTGATTTAACAGCCAGAGCCAGCCTCTTAGAAAAATTGAATCTACCAGCACATGTCCAGAATATTTTTGGAGGGCCAGAACACTGTTCATCATAGGACTGCTGAATTATTTTGGTTCCAATTGGAAGCCCTGGGACTTTGGCTTCTCATATGGACAGGGCCTTCCCTCTCTTTTAAGAGCTGGACCACTTGATCTAGACCAGGGGTGTCAAACTCCATTTCATTGAGGGCCGCATCAGGGTTGTGTTTGACCTCGGGGGCCCAGGTGGGTGGGGCCAACTCGGTGTCACTCTTGTTGGGGGCACCTGTGCAGGCCCGAGTGCTCTGCCAGCAAAAATGGGCTCCCAAGCTCTGTTTTTTGGCTGCGATTTTGGCCTCCTGCAACCCTCTGCCAGTGGAAACAGCTCAAGAGGGCTGTGTGTGGCCCTCCCAAACTCCGTTTTCGCTGGCAGAGGCACCGCAGGCAGGTCCTTCACTGTTTCCAGGCCGGATCTAAGCACCCCATGGGCCAGATCCTCCCCCTGAGTTTGACACCCTTGATCTAGAGCAGGGGTCGCCAACCAGTGGGCTGGGACCACTGGTGGTTGGCAAGAAAATTTTGGTGGTCTGCAGAGAAAGCAATTAATCCAGGCTGCACGGGAACACAAGGCTGCGCTGCCCACATGGACCATGGGAACACAAGGCTTGTGTCACTTGCATTGCAAATAACACGAGGTAGTGAGGGGAGGGGGGAAAGGGCAGAGGGGGAGAACTTGCCCCACTCACCCCACGTGCCTCGCCTGGCCACTGGGCTGGCCACTCTTTCTGCTTCTTTCTTCTTCTGCTTTTGGCTGCATGCAAGAAAAGCAGCAAAAGTCTTTCTCTCCCCCAAACTCCGCCAGAAATTAGTCTTTGGGACCCTGCAAGGCCTCCTGCTCCAAGAGGCTGCACCGGCGTGACAAGTCTCACAAAGACTCATATCTGGCAGAATTTGAGGGAGAGGAAGAAAGACTTCTGCTGCTTTCCTTGCATGAAGCCAAAAGAGTCTCTCTCTCTCTCTCTCTGAGAACGGAGCTGGAGACGGTATCCTGCGATCCCAAATAAGGAATGATCAATCAGTAGGAAAACAGGGTGGGGAATTTTCCTGCAGTCTTTTGGGGGGATTTTCCCAGGGTCTCTAGTCCAAGGGATTTAAAATTACGAGTTTGGTGGTCCCTGAGGTCCAAAATGTTGGTGATCCCTGATCTAGAGACACACACGAGGGCCCCACCCCAGGAAATCAAAGGAATGGGGGCCCTAGTGTATCTTCTCTGTAACTGCCCCCGCCCCATGCAATGGACCACATAACTTCTTGAGAAACAGGGCATGTCAATCTCTCTGCTTTTTTATAAACCATTGAAAACTGAGCCGTTGTACCAAAAATATGAACTTCTTGGTGCATGGTTGCCTTTTAGCTATGCAATCACTGCCTTTGCAGATTTTAATTGAACATCGTTTTTGTTTTGTTTTGAAAACCACCTCGGGTTTCAATGGAAATGGGCAATATATAAAATTGTGCAATAAAACATTAGAAGACATTTCTGTCCAGAAACAAGCAGGAGCCAAATACTGACTACAAAAGCTAATTCCTTAAGTCATAATTTCAATGAACTGCACAAACTACTCACATTAAAAGTTGGACGTCTGGTATAACTACTCTAAAGGAGGCGAGTACCTTTCGCTGGATCAGGTATGATGGGCACAGTTTCAAGAAAAGCCACTGATTGTGATGATGTCAGGAGCTCAAAGCAAACAGAAGCAATGATCCATGTTTAAAATATTCCCCGGAAGAAACACCCACAGCCATGCACCCTGGGTTACCAAGTCTTCTTCAACACTGTAGATGATTAAGAGCTTTGAAGTCAATTTTAAATACTTCCCTCAGTATTTCCCTAGGCAAGCAGCAAACATGAATTAAGAGTTGTTTGAACATTCTTTGCAGAAAGGGCTTCAAGCTGTCCTTATCGTCATTACACAAGCATGCCTTACTTTGCATTCATCCAGAGGCAGGAGAGCTGCCACAACCAGCCCTGTATCCTGCCAATGCAGATTCTTTGGATGCGGGTCGAAGTCAGGCAAAGGCGTTACTCCAACATGGCTGGGGCAGAGGAAGCAGCTTTCTTCAATGCCCTTCCTATGCAACCAAACCCCATATTCTACTCCACATCCTACAAAGTGCCATTACCAAATGCAAACCATCCCTTACATTCCACTGCCGCTGATTCAGAAGCTGCCACCACCTTCATAATTATTACAATTGCAGACAATTCTGGAGGTTCCTTGCTTTATCCACATGGACAGGAAAGAGAGAATGGGAGAAAAACAACCCCCAAAATAACTTCTGGGAACAAAACAAGGCAGTAGCATGGAATAAACAGTCCTTATTAAACACCATGTAATTTGTCTCCTCCTTAGCGAGTTGAAATTTAAACAGAAACTGAAATAAAAAGTGGTGTGTTTCAACGTGATGTTATTTTAAAAAGCTGATAATCACCAGGTGGGTTTTTACAAGCCAAGGTTTTCCTCTCACCCTGAAATAGGGAGAGCAGGTAACGAGTTCCTTAATTTGAACATATCAAAATTGAGTTAAGTCAGCAAATCACAGACTTAAAAACATCTTATGCAGATGACTAAGGGTACAGCAGAGCTTTTAAAAGTGTAAAATATAAATATTTGCCTTTTTATAAGCCTGTTAATTTGATCACAACTTCCCTTGAGTTTTAATGCTCTGGTCTTAACTATTGTGGAAAGAAGTTTGATTATCGCACTTCAGTATCATGTTTTATGGCATGTGATTTTACCTTCATCAGCAACATTGGGAACATTTTTCTTTAATCTGAGATAAAAAATAAAATTTAGGTCAATTCCAACCTCTTACTTCTGCCAGGATTTATTTAAAAATGTTTTATATCCCACTTTTCTAAACTCTACAACAGGGGTCCCCAACTCCTGCCATGGATGCCAGCAACCAGGCTGAGCAAACAAGTGAAACCCCATCCGTGGGATGCAGCAGGAGGTTTTTCCAGTCCGTGGAAAACCTTTTCTCTACAGACCCAATCAGAGGTGGTATTCAGCAGGTTCTGACCAGCTCTGGAGAACCAGTAGCAGAAAATTTGAGTAGTTCAGAGGAGAATGGGCAAATCCCACCTCTGACTGGAGATTTTACAGTATCCTTCCCCTGCCATGCCCACCAAGCCATGCCCACTGAACCGGGAGTAATTTTTTTTTGAATCCCACCCACTGGACCCAATCCCCGATGCCCAAGAGGTTGGGGGCT
Organism: Laticauda laticaudata; assembly: GCA_004320025.1. Taxonomy (NCBI): domain Eukaryota; kingdom Metazoa; phylum Chordata; class Lepidosauria; order Squamata; family Elapidae; genus Laticauda; species Laticauda laticaudata. The sequence goes on from BHFT01032355.1 coordinate 8,524, forward strand.
GCTGCTCTAAAAATGTTCCAACAAAAAGCAGCAGATGTGCATGGGGGTGGAGGGGAGAGACCAGTAGTCAGACACTTCCTCTGCTTAGCAGTCCATACTGTCAGGAAATTCTTCCTAAAATGCTGTCTGAATCTGTATCAGTTTCCATCTTTTAGCCTTCTATCGCTTTCAACACATAACACGGCTTATGTCCCTCTCTTGCACACAGCAATCTTTTAAAATATTTGTCTCCCACCAATCTTTCGCTGCTCTTTTAACTATTGCATACAGGGCTTGGCTCCCAGTTAACACTCTTGTCTCCTCTGAACCTACTTCACTTTTGCCCTTTGAACTGTATTGTCCATAACTAACCTCAGTATTCTAAGTACAAGCTAGCCAGCACAGGGGACAATGCAACCTATGGTATCCATGCGTTCTTCTGTTAAAGCAGTTTGACTGCACGGAAATTTTCTTATTTGCTTATTAAATTCAGAATGTGGGCCACTGGGAGTCATAGATCCTGATCACATACACCACTATCTATCTTACATTCTGCAATCTGAAACCTGAATTTGATATTTTCTTCACAGGTAAAATGAACAAAATGTTTTCACCGTTGAATTCTTGTCTTTGGATCTGTGGTGGGTTTCAAAAAATTTTACCAGTTCTGTGGGAGTGTCTTGATGGGCATGATTTGATGGGTGTGGCTTGGTGGGCATGGCAGTGGAAGGATACTGCAAATTCCCCATTTCTTCCCCACCGACTAACCTGCTTTCCAGCTCCATTCTCCTGGGCAGGACAACCAAAGGAGACCCAGCCAATCAGCTGGGACTCAATGGGAGGCAGAGAAGAGATGGGGTTGGCGGGGTCAGTCAGAGATAGGATTTGCCGGTTCTCCGAACTACTCAGATTTTCTACTACCGGCTCTCCAGAACTGGTCAGAGCCTGCTGAATACCACCTCTGCTTTGGATCTGACCCAATGTTCAAGCTTCATTTGCAGTGTGATTTGGTCTTGCAGTTAAACCAATGTATCTTGTACCTCATGCTGAACAGGACTGGTTTCCATTTGAATCAGCCTGACCGGATGACATAAAACCATTGATGAACAACCTTCAATGTGGTTCAACTGTATCACAGAACCAACCAGTTAACATGTCTCTGTCTTAGACTCAGGGAGATTAAGAGACCTTTTCAAATGCTACATTCAAGATAGACCACATTCTTAGCATTCCCTTGATCTATCAAAGAAATCATTCTGTAATAAAGGAGATAAGGTGAGTCTGACATGATTTGTCCTTATCAAAGTCACACTTGCTCCTGAACAACAGGATTGTTTTCAAAATTTCCAGAGACATGCACTCATCCTAATCTCTTGTGTAATACAGACATTAAGTTAATCTATCTGTAGTTTCCAAGTCCTGTCTCTTCCCATTTCTCAGTATCACAAGGCAAGATTATTCCATACACCCACTACATTTAAACCTTTTGGTATATCCAATATAGTATTTGTATTTGCATCCATACTTTGATGAAAATGAAAAGGCAAAATAAAGATGAACATGTTTATGAATCCATACTTATTAGCCTACAAAATCTCTGAGTAACTTGCAAGGAGATAGCAAAGGGAGGAACAAAAAAAACCCTCAGAACTGTTTTCACATTTTTATCTGGGGTATATAGGAAGGGCTATTTGATTTTGATGCAAGGTACAAATAACAGCAAAAGAAAGACAAGTGTGGTCATTCCAGCAGCAAAATCATTTACTCATTTGGACACACGTTTTCTATCACCACAAAAGAGATATTATTTTGTATGTGCAAAAACAAGAAAGATGCTTTTGTGGTTCTGGACAAAACAGGCCTTCGGAATGTTTTGGGATGGCTGAGCTCTGATGGATCAACACTCAAAACAGTTCAAAGGTTTTTGGTTTAGGAAAACAACGGGAACCCAGAGCAAGGATCTTCTCCCCCTTTGGTTTACATCTACCAAAAACATAAGACTACAAACAGGAGTGTGTGAAGTTTAGGAACCCAATTAAAACATTAGCCCTGTAGTGGTTCTTTGCATTTAAATTTCTGTTAAATTCAGCAAAATTGGTAGCATTTGTATATGAAGCACGTTAGGTGCAAGCATGAGTGTGCAAATATATTCTAGCTGCATTTATCTGCTGGCTTTGCAGTTCCCTGGGATTACCTGAGACATAGTATTTGCTGTACAGCTCAGCCCGCTGCTCCTAATCACCTTTCCTGAACCTGAGCCACTTCAGCAACCACAAACTTTCCACTGGAAAAGAACACCACTGTGGTGCATACAACGCACTCTTCAGTCAGGCAGGGTCTGACAAATGTGAGAGCTTGCTTATCACCTAAACTTCAGCCAGCACATACCTCCAGACCCATCCTTGGGAGACCAGCTGTTCCTACAGTTTCCCCGAGAATCTTCTAAGACAGGGGTCTCCAACAGTGGCAACTTTAAGACACGTGGACTTCAACTCCCAGAGTTCCTCAGCTAGCAAAGCTCAATGCAAAGCTGGCCGAGGAACTCTGGGAGTTGAAGTCCACAAGTCTTAAAAGTTGCCCAGGTTGGAGACCCCTGTTCTAAGAAGCGAAGGCAGGTTCACCGTGTCTGTGTCGGCTACCGAGAGGTTTGTTGTGAAGCACAGAAATTGCCTTGGCCAAAGGGAAGGGGAGAGAAGTGTCAAAAAGATACCTAGGCACATCCCAAACAGCTGCCACCCTGCTTTAGCAACATGAATGACAAATACACCGGAGTTCCACCTGAAGTGGAAATCCTTAGGGATCGAACTGGAGAGGTGAAGGAGAGTTTAATCTGGTGCTGATTGAGCTCTTTTGCCTCCTTTGCAACGTACTGTTGCATTGATTGAGAGGAAAAGGAGATGAGAGGAGAGGAAAGGAGAGAGGACTCAAGCTCCAGACTCCTCCACTGCAGTCTGCCTCAGGACTCTTACTTTCTCCCCACTCCTATTTAACATCTACATGAAGCTGCTGGGTGAGGTCATTCATTGGCATGGGAGGAAAAGCTCAGCCGCACGCTGAGTAACAGCTGGACGTATCTGCCCCGGCCTTTCCAAGTAGTGCCGCTGAGGTGGTCCTTGGATGAAGGATGAACCAAGAAGGAAGGTGTCATGCCCGTCGGAGTCTGAATCCAAGGAGGAAGCCGAACAGCTGACAGGGAATGGGAGTATGGCTACGTTGGCTGAAGAGGAAACTGGGGAAGGCCAAAGTCCGGCTGGGCAGAGCAGGGAGAGGTAGAACAAGGGAGAGTTCAGAGGAATACCCAGGTCCACCCCCTCTTCATCCTAGGGCATGCAGGGAGGAATGGAGAAGGAAGCAGTGTGGGAGGTATGGCTTATTGGGGAGGAGAGGGCCCTGATTCCCTTCATTAGCCACAGCTGGGAAGACAGTTGATAAAGGCAGGCTGCGTGCGGCAGGTTGTTGGGAGCAAATGTGACTTTACCTTGTATCGTTGTGGATTATCTGTGTTCCTGGCTTCTTCCCAACCGTGTGAGTTTTTCCATGCCTTCAAGTCTGAAATTCTTGCTCCTGCCCTACCAAACTAAATACTTCAGTTTGGCTTGTTTGGACTTTAAGTTACAGGGTTTTTTTAACCACGTTTTGGGCTTAATTCTCTGCAGCCAAAGGCTGTTCCTGGGAGAGTTTTTCTCCAGCCAGAAGGTTACCTGGACATTGGGGGCAAAGTTGGAGCTAATAAAGGGACTCTTACTCATTGTCTGACTGTGTTGCCTTTGTGCCACGTCCTGGGTCATCACAGAAAGACTCAACCCTACAAAGACCACTGTTGAGTCCAAAATTTATGTTGTAAGGGAAACGTCTGTTAAGTGGGGTTTTGCCTCGTTTGTGACATTTCATGATATGCTTGTGAAGCGAATTGCTGCAGGGGTAAAGCTAGTAACCCGGCTGTTAAGTGAATCTGGTTCCTGCGTTGACTTGGCCTGTCAAGGAGGTCACCAAAACAGGTCACTTGATGCTGGAACACTGCAGAACGTCACAAAGAGGAGTCATGTTGCCAAGGTGTCTGAATTGTGATAATGTGATGACGGGGGTACTGCAACAGTCGTTAAGTGTGAAAAACGGCCCTGAGTCACTTTTTTCAGTGCTGTTGTAACTTCAAACAGTCACTCGACAAACTGTTGTAAGTCTGTCAACTGTTGCAGTTGTAGAATCTGGATATTTCCTGTTGCTGATTCCGGAGGAGGTGCTACTCCTGCAAGCAGAATCGGTGCACAACTGGGGCTCCTCTTGGACTCAGAATTCTTATTTCAGGAACCACATGGCCGTTATGGCAGGATGGCCCTTACAGAAAATCATCCTGCTGTACCAATTGTGCCCATTCCTGGACTGGATGACTCGTGCTTAAAAATGATACCTGGGACCAGAATTTCCATTGCTAAGCGATGGGGTGGAAAGCGTTACAATTACTGACAGCAGTTCTGGCAGATCCTGGTTAACATTGCTACACAACTGCAGGTCATTAAGCCAGGACCTCATGTGGCTACAACTTCCGACTACCTGCTGGCTTCCCCACTGACTTTGCTTGTGGGAAATCAGCATGGAAAGTGACAAATGATGAACCCATGACCATGGGGGCTGGAAATTTGGGCTGGTTGCCAAGCAATCAGGCTCCAAGCACACAATCATGTGGGTTCTGCCACCACAAGAACCGATTCTAAGCACCATTCATTTAATGCCATCTTAAGTGAACGGTCACTGAACGAGTGGTCCTTAACCAAGGACCACCTGTACTTGCATTTACTCATGCATTATCTCCCAGTTGGACTATGCAATGTGCTCAACATAAGAGTTGTCTTGAAGAGAACATGGAAGCATTAATATCATTGAACTGTGGTGGTGCAGTAGTTAAGAGTCCAGTACTGCAGGCTACTTCCGCTGCCTGCCAGCTGCCTGCAATTTGGCAGTTCAAATCTCACCAGGCTCAAGGCTGACTTGGCCTTCCATCCTTCCGAGGTGAGTCAAATGAGGACCCAGATTGTTGGGGGCAAGAGGCTGACTCTGTAAACCGCTTAGAGAGAGTTGAGAAGCACTGTGAAGCGGTATATAAGTCTAAGTGCTGTTGCAATCACATTAACTTTCAGTAGATCTCTGGATGCCATATCAGGTTTTAGGTGATGTCTACAAGACCCTTCATGGTGACATCCATGCTTCCTGTGAGGCCATCTATCTCTGGTTGTTTCCACTCATCTTACCAGATCTGGCAGAGGAGGCATTTTGTTCTGTCTTCCTCCTGTGAAACAGGATCATCTCATGGGATCCCGGAGGTGGGCCTTGGTTGCTGTGGCACCCGTCTTTTAGAACAGCCTGAGATCTGAATGGCCACAACCCTCTCAGCTTTTGGAAGGCACTGAAGGCCTGTTTTCTTCCCTTCAGGCTTTAGGGCCAGGATGTTATTGGAGCGATGTCAAGATGCTTGATGATGCATTATGGGAGAATTTTTCTACACAATTCAACTGCATCATACTGTTTTTATTTTGCATTGTTTTCTTCCCAGAGTTTTTCTATCATAAATTCTTTAAATAAAACTTTTTTTAAAAAAATGTGATACTGGGGTGACTATATTAGCAGACTCCTGGACCTTCACAGTGGCTTCACTCAGAGATTAGTTTACTACCATTAAGTTGGTTTGTTCCGATCTATCTTCAAGATTTCCAGACATCCAGAAGCTAAATAAGCAAGATAATGTAGTCCAGGGGTGTCAAACTCAATTTCATTAAAGGCTATGTGAGGGCTGTGTTTCACCTCAGTAGGGCGAGGTGTGTGTGTGTGTGTGTTTGTGTGTGTGTGTGTGTGTGTGTGTGTGTGTGTAGACAGGACAGGCATGTCCAGCTTAACGTCACTTGTGTCGGGGATGCCTGTGATGGCCCAAGTGCTCTGCCAGCAAAAACAGAGCTCACAGCCCTCCCGAGCACCATTTTCGCTTGCAGGAGGCTGTTGCAGCCGAAAACTGAGCTCCCAAGCTGTTTTCTCAGAGGCATCTCGGCCCGGTCCTTTGCTGTTCCCAGGGCGGCTCTGTGGGCCAGATCTAAACACCCCGCTGGCCGATCCAGTCCCTTATCTAGGCTCTTGATAAAAGCATCATATTTGTTCCATCCTTTTATCAACAGTTTCTTATTCTACATTTACATTTTACATTTTATTTGATTTGTCAATCGTTTACAAGACACAGGTGTAAGAATATAGTTTTGAATGCATAAGATACTCATAAGAAAAATAAATAAAAAATAAAAAACAATAGGACAGGGACGGTAGGCACAATTGGTGCGCTTATGCATGCCTCCTACAGGCCTCTTAGAAAGGGGGTGAGGTCAATAGTAGACAATCTAAGGTTAAAGTTTTTGGGGTTTGGGGAAGAGTCAGGAAGAGTATTCCAGACATTGAACATTGTTGCTGAAGTCGTATTTTCTGCAGTCAAGTTTGGTGTGGTTAACCTTGAGTTTGTATCTATTGTGTGCCTTGTATTGTTATGAATGAAGCTGAAGTACTTCATTGACAGGTAGGACATTGCAATGTATGATTTTATACACTATATTTAGATCAGACCGGAGGTGGCATAGTTCTAGATTTCCTATGTCTGGGGTTTCAAGTCTGGTGGCATAAGGTATTCTGCAATGAGTAGAGCAGCGGAGAACTCTTCTTGTGAAATATTAATGGAGTTTTTCAATGTGTTAATATCAGATAAATGGTATGGGTTCCAGACTGATGATTGTTATTCAAGTATAGGTCTAGAAAAATGTTTTGGTATGCTCTAGTTAATAGTGTGATATTACCAGAGAAGCTACGTAGAATGAGATTAACAACTCTTAATGCCTTTTTGGCTATGTAGTTACAGTGGGCTCCAGAACTTAGATCATTAGAGATGAGTACTTCCAAGTCCTTGACAGAGTTTGGATCATCAACAAGGTCTTGACTACTCAGCCTGTATTTATTTTCTTGATTTTTTTTGCCCAATATGTAGGACAGTGCATCTGCGAGGGCTATCCACAAAAATAAATTACGTTTTGCGAAAGAAAAAAAAACAGTGTAGGAAAAATTTTTTTATTATAATATAAACTTAAAGAGTGACACAAACTACTACTTTTCAACATATTCACCGAACAAATTGAGGCACTTATATAAGTGGTGAACAAGCTTTGTAATTGCATTGTCCATAAAATCCAGCTGGCCTGAGATTTGAGCCAGTCAGTCATGCCCGCCGCAGTTCCGTGTCGTCTTCAAAGCGCTGAGTTCCAAGCCAGGTCTTCTTCCTCGGAAACAAGTGGGAGTCGCTTGGTGCAAGATCGGGGCTGTAGGGGGATGAGGAAAAAATCTCCCACTTGAAAGCATTCAGGTCATCTCGAGTGCGATTGCTGTGTGTGGTTGGGCATTGTCATGCAAAAACAAAATTTTTGAGCTTAACTTTTCCTCTAATGCTTGTTCTGAATTGCTTTTCTTAGTTTTTGCAATGTTTCACAATACCTCACAGAGTTTATTGTTGCACCATGTTCCAGAAAAATTGATAAGCACACCTTGCCTATCCCAAAAAACAGTCGCCATAATCTTCCTTGCAGAAAATGTTTGCAAACAAACGTTTGCAAACGTTTTCTTGGTTTTTGGGGGGAATTTGTGTGCCCCACTCCAAAGAACTGCAATTTGGTCTCGCTGTTCACGTTTGACCCAAGTCTCATCTCCAGTTTACGATTCGATCAAGAAATGAATCTCCATCTTTGTCGTAAAGAATACAAAATGTCACTGATGAGGCCATACGCTGACTTTTGTGGTTTTCTGTCAGGATTTTTGGCACCCATCTTGCACAACAGTTGTGGTAGCCTAGCTTTTGTGTAACAATTTCATGCAACAAACTGCGTGAAATTTGTGGAAAACTAGCGAAAGTTCCATTACTGTGAAACGGCGGTTTCACAAATCTTGTCATTGACTTTTGCGACCAATTCATCGGTCCACAATGCTCGGACATCCACTCTGCTGTTCATCATGAATGTTAGTTCGTCCATTTTTAAACTTAATGCACCATTGGCACACTCCACCTTCAGTGATGATGTTGTCCCCATACACTTCACACAGTTGCCGAAAAATTTCAATCGGTTTATGGTTTTTTACCAACAAAAACCTTATGACTGATCGCACCTCACAACTCGCGGGATTTTCAATTGCAGCACACATTTCAAACATTTGCTGTGAAATAACGGCAATGATACAAACCTCCCATTAGCACAACTAGATGCAGACGAAGCGACGGACGCACAGACCAAAGATGGCTGCGCTAGCTCGCCCTTCTTGCTACAGATGAAAACGTAATCTATTTTGTAGATAGCCCTCGTATTTTTGAGATTTGAAAGTTGCCATTTGTTTGACCATTCTGATACAGTCAAGATCTTTTTGAAAGTATAGCAGTATTGTGGTTGGTGTGTTGAATAGCTTACATCGTCAGCGAAGAGAACGCAGTTGCTCTTTAATATGATCACAGAGGTCATTTATTTTGAGTATGAAGAGAGTTGGTCCTAGAACACTGCCTTGGGGACACATTATTGACAGGTACAGAATTTGATAGGACACTCCCAATTTGACCATTTTTTGTCTTTTGACAGGAATGCTTCTATCTAGCTATGCAGTTGTCCAGAGATCCATAAGATTTTAGTTTAAGAGTAGTTTGTCTTGTACCACTGAATCAAAGGCTTTACAGAAGTTTATGTAGATTGCTTTGCCCTGATCGAGTTGTGTAGTCCATGTGTTTGCAGTGTAAGAGTTGCAGATTGCAGGATAGTTTTTTTCTGAAACCAAATTGTTTATTAGAGAGTAGGTTGTTCTGTGCTATCATTTAACCCTAAGACTCTCACAGTAAGCCTAGTAATAAACAGCTGCTGGGGAGCCTCAGCCATCACGTTTGCTTGCAGTTTAGCACAACCTAGTCAAGAAAGTGTCACCTCAAACATCGGAACTTTGCAACTCCATAATGTAAATATTAAGAAGTAGAATACAAGTCTAATAAACCACAGCTGAATAGATTCAATCTCTGTCCAATTACAAGCATTGAGTATCATTCTATCCATTTTAAAGAAATTAAAAACCATGCAATGAGTGCAAATCAATCAATCATATATTTGTTATGTACTATTTAAAAGTTCCTAACAGGAATTAAAGGATAACATTCTTCAAAAGTATTATATCAGAGGAAAGAGCTTAGAAGAATTTATTCTATTTATTTTTAATCATACCAGCACTTATCTTTTACATTTTTCTGTGCAAAGTTATAAACCCGGACCCCTGAAATTAATACATTAATTAATTCTTTTGCTGCAGTAAACCAGAATTTCAGAGAATTCTGGGTAATTATATATATATAAGCAACGCATTATTAGAGGTTACTAAACACATTTGGTCCTTTCAAACCCTGGAGAAGCTATAAGGCTCTATGTATCTTCTGCATTTTGTTGATCCCCGTGTGAAAATGGCAAACTCTGGATCCCTCCTTTTCATGACATTGCAGTCCTTTAATTTGTAAAAATTGAAACCTGCCAAGCCTGTATTAATTCAAAGTCAAGAATCTGGGCAGACTAAATTTGTGACTGAAGCAGTGATGAACCTCGAAGAGTCATGGACCGACTTCAGGGGTGAAATTCAATCTTTACCCCTACCAGCTTCTGTGGGCATGGTTGGGGGCATGGCTTGGTATTATAGTAATAGCAACCAGGGGCAATTGGGGTGATTTTTTACAGATACAAATCGTCCCTACCACCTCTCCCGAGGTGGGCCAAGGTGGTTGAATTTCACCTCTGACTTACCCCTTGAGCCATAACAATCCCATCGAAAGAAAGCATTAGGGGCCATTAGAGAAGCAGATTATTTGAAAACCTGGCTTGCTTGATTTCTAACTGATGGATAACCCTTCTCAGTGGTTTCATAAGATGGTAAAAAACATGAGAATGATGACCCCTGTGGAATGGCCAGAGGCTTCTACAGTGGTTCTCCACTACTATTCACTGAAAATGCCCTCTTAAAAAGCACCAGAATCACTGAAGAGGAATGCCAGACCCCAACCTGGTCTATAATAAAGAATATCAGTTGAAACCATCAAATGTGCTGAGACAACTAAAAGGACCAGAAGAAACTCCTCTTCCCCTCCATCCTGCTCAGAAATAACCCACAAGATGATTTCAGAGGGGAGAAAAGTGCAGAGAAGAGCAATTAGGGTGAAGAACAGTTGCAGGATTTGGGTATGGCCAGTCTAAAGAAAAGAAGGACTAGGGGTGACATGCTAACAGTCTTCCAATATTTTGAGGGGATAAGAGGAGGGGGGGGGGGCGACCTATTTTCCAAAGCTCCAGAAGGCAACACAAGAAACAATGGATGGAAACTAAACAAGGAGAGAAGCAACCTGGAATTGAGGAGAAACTTCCTAACAGTGCAAACAATTAACCAGTGGAACGACTTCCCTTTAGAAAGTGGATGCTTCATTAATGGAGGCTTTTAAGAAGAGACTGGACAGCCATTTGTCTGGAATGGAACAGGTCTCCTGCTTGAGCAGTGGGATGGACTAGAAGACCTCCAAGGTCCCTTCCATCTCGGTTCTAACTAGGACTAAGGGAAACCAATGCCACATCTGGACCCCCCTCTCTGACCACCACAAATCATCAGCTTTCTATGAAACTGCAGGCCAACTCTCTCCTATAAAATATTCCCTAAAAAAGAAGGTTGGGCACGGGGTGACAGAGTTTTTTTAACACAGCTGGATCCAGAAAGAGCTCCTTCAAGCAGCTGCACACCAGTGCCTCCTTTTCCAAGGAGGCAGGCACTGCTCCCTCCTCCCTCAATGATGCATTGATTTCCTTTCGAAGCCCAGCGCCTCACCCGCATTGTCTGGCTGCTCAAAGGAGCCAAGTGGAGCCAAGTCCTGGTTTGGAAGCAGTTGAGCGGATGCTGCAGAGGAAGCTCTCCACTTCATCATGATCCACAAACTCATAAGCAATCGAGGGGTTACTGTGTAGGACGGTAATCCCATAATTTCTTTTGCAGTTCAGCCAAGTAAAATAAGACAGCCAACCAGCCACAGCAGTGTAAAGCGCTGAAAGAACTCTTCACGGCCTTTCAGCTTCTCCTTCCGCAGAAAGGAACAAATGACCCTGAATACAGCTGCTGGATTACCTCTTGTTGTGGCAATATGGGCAGAAAGGTGTGTAGACTCTTCATGCACCTGTGGCTACTCCTTGCCTTCTGCCACTATCGTTCCATGCATTGACGCTTCCTTTCTTGGGAGTTTCTAGTAAACCATAGAGATTCTTTGGGCTTGTAAACAGTAGATGCTATTTAGGGAGAGTCTCACTTGAAAACCGTAACTTAACTTGTTCTGCATTCCTGACTGGCTCAAGGTTGACCCAGCCTTCCATCCTTCTGAAGTGGGTAAAATGAGGACCCAGATTGTTGGGGGGCAAGAGGCTTATTCTGTAAACTATAAAGCACTGTGAAATGGTATATAAGTCAAAATGCTATTGTCCTTCCTTCCTTCCTTCTTTTCTTTCCTTCCTTCCATGGTGGTTAGAATGCAGTATTGCAGGCTAACTCTGCCGACTGCCAGCAGTTTGATCGTGACTGGCTCAAGGTTGACTCAGCCTTCCATCCTTCCGAGGCGGGTAAAATGAGAAGCCAGATAGTTGGGGGTGAGAGACTGACTCTGTAAACTGCTTAGAGAGGGTTGTAAAAGCACTGTGAAGCAATATATAAGTTTAAGTGATACTGTACTGCTATTCCAGAGATCAGTGTAGGTTGTGGCATGGTGTCTGCCATGGAACTGGGTAACCAAGGTGGAATGTCTTATTTGGTTCTAACCTTCTTCTGGAACTCAGTAGTGGATCAAGAAACTATCTGCTTAGGACAAAAATACGTACAATGTCCTCCAACTTCAAATAAGATGCCGTTTGTTCTGTGATATAACTGCACCATCTGTTTTTTTGAGTCCATCATAATTTTGAACGGTTGAGTGGCTGGTTATAAGGCACATACCCTTCACAACTGATTTAACTAACACCCTCAACAGTTTAAGAAACAAAGTACAATGTTAATAATGGTCCATAAATTACGAGATGGCTTCTACCATGGTCTCAAGCTATCGCAATAAAATCACACTTCAGAAAATGTTATTCTAACCTCCGTTTTTCAGTCAGGTAAAACCCAACACTCTTTCGCCTCTCTCCCCTTCTAAGCAGTTCATACGCTGAGGAGAACAACACACCAAATGACATGCCATTCAAAAGGCACAGTCTAACTTCTTCTGCAAGGCAGCCTTGCAACATTACTCAGAAGATTTATTCCTATGGCCGCCCATCTCAACCACACGACTCTGAGGTATGCCTCAGATGAGAGAGACAGATTAGATCTATGCTCAGACTTTTCACAGTGACTTGCACAAACCAGATCAGTCTGTAGAGATTCTCCGTCATCCAGATCATGGTTGTCCCAAAAGTGCTTTTTCAGGAGGCAACTGGACTTTTTGCTTTTAAAGACATTTCACTTCTCATCCAAGAAGCTTCTTCAGCCCTGACTGAATGGTGGGGAATGGAAGGATTTATACTCCGTGCAGACACAGCTGGTCATTTGCATCCTTTTAGACGGTTGTTGAGGCCACTTGGGGGTTTATCTGTGTCCTCAAGGTCGTTTGAATGGTCTTCCTGGTTCCTGTAGCCTGCATTTTTTCCCCCTCTGGAAATCCATTCCTACTCCCACACCTTTCAAAGGTGTTCATCCCAAATTGTATCGCTAAAAGTCTTTAGAGATTCTCAGTCATCCAGATCATGATTGACATGAAAAAATTGCAGACTAGAGGAACCAGGAGCACCATTCAGGTGATCTTGAGGACACAGATAAACCTCAAAGTGGCCTTAATGACTCTCTAAAAAGGATGCAAATGATCAGCTATCTATAAGGAATATAAACCCTTCCATTCTAAAGGGATATGTCATATTTTATGACATCTATAAGTCTATACTGCCATTGTTGTTGTTGACTTATCTTAATCCTGCCCTAGTAATATAGGGGCAAATCAAGGGGCAAATTTCAGCACTTGTTTTAAAACATTAAAACATCTCCCAGTGGCCAAAAAGCTAATTTTCAACAGCAGATTTTTGTTTCAACTTCTTCCCTTAAATAAGAATCACAAAGGATGCCTTAATTCTAAAGCCACTTCAATATTATATTTAAAAGACTTCCCCTCTGCCTATTATGGTGATGCTACCACTCTATGGACAGAAAAAAAGACGAAGAAAAAAAGAACAATTGCAGAAAAAAAGTATGCCTGCCCTACAAAGTCAATCCCTAGTGTATCAGATAAAGGATAATTATTTATAGTGTTAGACTGGACAAGCTTTTCTGAAATGATCATTTTCACACATTATCCATGAAGTATTATTATAATGGACAAACACAACACTATAGAAAGGAGGAATGGATAAGAGCTGGTGCAGGTATATATTTCAATAGAAGCCCTCCCAAATTATCATTAAGAATTTCTTGCTTTTCTCCCATTTTTTTCCAAAAGGAGAGAAAAACACTCAGGGGATAACTGAACGAGATGCATAAGTTATGCTTCCTTATGAAATCTTAGTGTTAACATTACATACTCTTAACCTAAATTTCCTTATTGATCAAGTTGAACTGTGCCACATTTTTATTGAAAATGCAGAGGGTGTTTCCATAATTATATGAATATTTTGAGTTGGCCATTATAAGGCAAATCTTTCCCAAGCGCCTTAAGGCTAGGTCCCACTGGCCGATGAACGCAAAACATATGCATAAAGGACACAGCGGACGAGCAAAATTTCGAGGGTGGCTCCATCTGTTGTCACCCGCTTCAAAAAGTGGCGAAAATTTACATAAACAGAACGGAAAAGAACAGAAAAGAACGGACGTGGGTAGTATGTAGCGGGGAAGTTAAATGGATGTTCATAGGAAGCCTAGCGGATGACAGCGGATGATACCTCCAAAGGGGTTCCAGGGGAGAATTTCAAAGCGGACGCATAGCGGATGAAGCAGATGCATCACGTACGCCTAAAGGAAAGAAAGGGGATGCCGCGCGGATGTGTATCGGATGCAAATGCATCCTTTCTATTTCCGTGCTACTAACGCTGTGTAGACGTTCCATGTACCTTTTGTTTCCTCCCTCTTTCCGTTTTCAGCTGCAGCAGATGTGAGTTGCGAGAATGCCCAGAGGATGCAGAGAGGATACAGCGGACGTTTAACGGATACTAAATGGACATAGAACGTTTGTTGCTCGTATGTCGCGGATTTACATCATACACAGCAGAAAGTTCATCTGTTCACAAAGTTTTGTGCAGCTCAAAACTTCTTGCGCGGATGAAATCGCAGTGGACGGATGCTCGACGGATAGAGCGTATGAAACACGTATGCAATGAGAACACAACGGATGCATAGCGTTTTCCAATGGATGGCAAGCTTTTTTTAACATTTTACATCCTCATTCCTCATTCGCCTTTAGCTAAATGCAGGCTATTCAGAATCCAATCATTTGTTCACTGAATCGTAATTCCATATAAGCCGATCATGGGCTGTGAGGACCCAGCCCAATGGGATTGGCCCACATCACTCATTCTGCCATGGGTCCCCTCCCCTGGAACATCATGCCCCTTCCTTGAGGTGAGATCCTCTTCCACTCCCTGGGCCTTCTGAAAGGGCCTGAAAACCTGACCCTAGCCTGGGGTCCAAATTCCCCCCCCCCCCCCCGTTCCTCCATTTTGGAGGTGGCTACCAGATGAGATCTGATCTTTATTTACCCCTACATATTGATCCTACTTTCTAGTTTAATGTTGATGTTTTCATTATAATGCTTCATGCTTAAATATTTTCTAACTTTTTAATTGTCTATATTATTATCTATTTTAATTGTCTATAATACTATAAGCTGCTTGTTAGAAAGTGAGATGGGCAGCATATAAATTTAATTAAATAAATGTACAAATAAATGAATGCTTTACAGCACGGGTATCAAACTCGCCTTGTCATGTTGCCATCATGTGACGTATCGTGACATTTCCCCCTTCACGGAGGTGTGCGTGGCCTGCGCGTGACGCATCCCAGTTTGATACCCCTACTTTACAGTATACTCCTACACGTTTTTCAAAAATAGGTCCTATTGTATTAAATGGGACTAGTTCATGAGTAAAATATGTTCCTTTAGTTTAAAGCATAAGCTCTTAAGTTGAGGGTTACGATAAGCAATGAGGAGTCATGAGCAATTTGGGGAGAGGGGGCAGCTTCCTTAATTTTGATCAGGCTTTTGAAGGCAAACCAGTATAACTGCCATTCCCTGGTTTTTGCAGCCGTTGTTTGAGAACCTCAGTGATACTTAAATTTATATTTACATCTTGCTAAAGGCTGCCTGTAATAAAGCCATCAAAGTTACTCATAAAGGGGTCATATAAATTCATTTATCATTTTAAGGTATCATAGCGCCACAAAAACTGAAAACCCTCTTCATTAAAATCTAATAGTAAAATGCATTTATGTCCTCTCTAGTGCAGAAACAAGGGCAAAAAAAGAAAATGCACTGATGCATTTTGAACACTGGGTAAGACTTCTTAAGTGTAATAATTTAATTGATTGTAACATAATCCGATCTGATAATTTTATAGTTATCTAATCAGGACAAAAATCAATAACGCATCTTAAGATTATCTTGTGATTAACTATTATTTTGATAATTCTGCTTTCAGGAAATTGAAAAAAAGGAAAAGTACACTCTTTTCAGATTAGCTCTGGTTTATTTTAATTGACAGAATTTCCTATAGATCTCAGTAATGATGGAGGAATAGAATGGCTAATATCTATTTTACCCACAGTACCCAATTCAGAATTTCAGCTTATATCTCCTAGAACCCAGAGCATTTTTTTTTAAAAAACAGGGGAGTGACTGGATCTTCCATTCTTGTTTACCTGGAATCCTGAACTCCATTTAGAGTTGTGTGGGTTTTTTTCACTTATTAGCCAGCATAGCAGGATGAGCAAACCAAAACCACCTCCAATGTTTTGGGCTTGTTTGTTCCTGGCTACAATGCCTGATATTAATTACTTCAGGAAGAAACCCATGTAGCTCTAAATGGAGTTCAGGATTCCAGGTAAGCAAGAATGGAAGATCCATTTACTCAACCTATTTTTTTTTAATCAGCGCACCATCCATGGCCAAAATGAATTGGATATATTATGCCCAAAGCACAGACTTAACCAAGCCCTACAAAATGCCTCCCGCTGTTTGAATTTCTTAATGGTTGAGAAAGAGTTCTTATCTCAAACCTCAGTCTTTATTAATGTTGTGATCTTTTTAGCTGCGATAACAAAGTTAAATAGGTCAGACCTTCAGTTTCAGTTCCATCTTTTATTTTTCATCAATGGAGTTGTTTAAGAATAAAAATAATTTACCTAGTGAGCAGACTATATAATAGATGTGAGCAAGAGTGTGACAATTACAATTCCAGTCATCTAGCCAAAAATGAAATACTGTGGTCTACACTACCTCACTTTGATTTATAAAAGTATGTTCTTTTCATTTGCCATGCAATTATCTGCTCTCTTGTAGACAATATCAATAGTAGCCCAACAGGTGCTCATGGAAATCTAAAACATTTCTGTTGCTATAGCTAAAAGCTTGCCTCTGACCTCTGGGGTTTTAATAAATTAAACAATGGCACCACTATTCTGTAATATAGTAAAAACTATTCTTGAAACTTTCAACCCTTCACACCTAACCTTCAAAATTATCCTAAAAAGCTCTTTTAGACATACAAATATGATTGGATACAGAGGGAATTGATTCAAACCCATTTAAATTTATTTATTCATTTCTTTATTTCCGGCCTTTATTAATTCTACAAATAACTCAAGGCAGTGAACATATCCAATGCACCTTTCTCTTCCTACTTTTCCCATAAAAACAACCCTTTAAGAGAGATTGGCTGGCCCAACAGCTGGATTTCATGGCTAAGGCAGGACTTGAACTCACAATCTCCTGCTTTCATGGCCTGCTACCTGGTAACAGCATATTTCAAATTTCTTTCTGAAATGTATACAGGTGAGACTCAAAAAATTAGAATATCATGCAAAAGTTCATATATTTCAGTAATGCAACTTAAAAGGTGAAACTAATATATGAGCTATGAGACAGACTCATTACATGCAAAGCAAGATAGTTCAAGCCGTGATTTTCGTAATTGAGATTATGGCTTACAGCTCATAAAAACCCCAAATCCACAATCTCAGAAAATTAGAATATTGTGAACAGGTTCATATTCTAGGGTCACATTGTTCCCACTCGAATCAGCTAATGAAGCCATAACACCTGCAAAGGGTTCCTGAGCCTTTAAATGGTCTCTCAGTCTGGTTCAGTAGGAATCCCAATCATGGGAAAGACTGCTGACCTGACAGTTGTGCAGAAACCCTCCTTGATGCCTCCATAAGGAGGGAGAGCTCAAAAGGTAATTGCAAAAGAAGTTGGATGTTCCCAAAGTGCTTCAAAGCACATTGACAGAAAGTTATGTGGAAGGGAAAAGTGGGGAAGAAAAAGTGCACAAAGCAGCAGGGATGACGCAGCCTGGAGAGGATGGTCAGGAAAAAAGGCCATTCAAAGATGTTGGGACTTTCACAGGAGTGGACAGAGCTGCACTCAGTTATCCAGAGCCACCACACGCAGACGGATCCTGCACATGGGCTTCAAAGTGTCGGATTCCTCTTGTCAAGCCGCTCATGAACAACAAGCAACGTCAGAAAGCGTCCTACCTGGGCTAAAAGAAAACAGAACTGTCTGTTGCCCAGTGGTCCAAAGTCCTCTTTCTTGATGAGAGCACTTTTGCATATCTCATTTGGAAACCAAGGATCCAGAGTCTGGAGGAAGAATGGAGAGGCACACACTGCAAGATGCTTGAAGTCCAGTGTGAAGTTTCCACAGTCTGTGTTGATTGGGGGAGCCATGTCATCTGCTGGTGTTGGTCCACTGTGCTTCATTAAGTCCAGGGTCAATACAACCGGTCTACTGAGAGATTTTAAGCACTTTATGCTTCTTCCGCGGACGAGCTTTATGGGGATGCTTGACTTCATTTTCCAGCAGGCCTTGGCACCTGCTCACACTACCAAAAGCACCAAAACCTGGTTCAATGACCGTGGGATTCCTGTGCTTGATTGGCCAACAAACTCGCCTGACTTGCACCCCAAGAGAATCTATGGGGCATTGCCAAGAAAAAGACGAGAGACATGAGACAAACAATGCAGAAGAACTGAAGGCCGCTATTGACGCATCCTGGTCTGTGCCACAGGCTGAGAGCTTCCATGCTGTGCTGCACTGAGGCAGTAAATGCTGCAAAAGGGGCCCAAACCAAGTATTGAGTATATATGCATGCTTAACTTTTCAGAGTCCGATATTTTCTATGTACAATCCTTGTTTGATTGATTGCATGTAATATTCTAATTTTCTGAGATTGTGTGATTTGGGGTTTCATGAGCTGTAAAGCCATAATCATCACCAATTATGACAAATCACGGCTTGAAAACTATCTTGCTTTGCATGGAATGAATATCTCTAGTTTCATCTTTTAAGTTGCATTACTGAAATAAATGAACTTTTGCATGATATTCTAATTTTTTGAGTTTTACATGTACATTATCTGAACATGACAAATTTGTTATTAATGAAAATAAACATAAGTGAGTCTTTTCATATCGCTTCCAGAATAATCTAAAAACCTTTGAGAATATGTTCCATACACCATTTTAATCAAACAAATAGAAAAGGACAGATTGTGCCCTCTTTATATAAATGCAAGCATATTGAGATAGAATGAGAATTTCAATGCATATTAATTGCACTATACAAATACAGTAAAATGCATATTTGAGAAAATACGCATAGTTCAACATTGTAGCAAATCAAAACTTTATTATGACTAATTCTGGTTTGATTGCACATCCAAATCAAATAGTGTCATTGAAAATCACACCAAACACAAGCTTCAACGGGTGAAGGCATCCAGCTAGAAAGAAACAGGGAGACTGTGAGTTCTGATCTTGCGTTGAGCACAAAGCCAGCCCAGTGATTTTGGCCATTCTCTCTGCAGCCCTGGGAAGGAGGCAATGACGAAGCACTCCTGGAAAATTTTGCCAAAGAAGACTGCAAGTACTTGGCCAGGTAGTCTTCAAGATTCAGACACAATAGGGGGAAAAAAAACCTCCTATTTAATTGTATAAATAAAGCCCAAATTAAATTTACAGTTTTTGTCCCATACAAATGCCCTCAGATTATAAAAAAAGTGGCATTTTTGGTTCACCTGATGAGTGGATTACTGCAATGTGCTAGACATAAAGCTGTTCTTAAAGATCAGTTAGAAGTGACAGCTGGTCCAGAATATGGCGAGCATTTATGTATGTATGCATGCATGTATGCATTTACTTATTTATTTTAATTCATTGGCTGCCTACCTTACCATCTTAGAAAAAGTGCAGATAAAGAGCAACCAGGATGATGAGAGGATTGGAAGTTAAAAGATATGACAAACAGTTGCAGGAACTGGGCTTGGCTAGTCTAGAGAAGAAAAGGACCAGGGGAGACAGGAGAGCAGTCTTCTAATATTTGAGGGGCTTCCACAGAGAGGAGGGGGGTCAAGCTATTCTCCAAAGCCCCTGAAGGCAAGATAAGAAGCAATGGATGGAAACTAATCAAGGAGAGAAGCAACCTAGAAATAAGGAGAAATTTCCTGACAGTGAGAACAATTAATCAGTGGAACAACTTGCCTCGTAAGTTGTAGTTGCTCCAATGCTGGAGGTTTTAAAGAAGAGACTGAATAACCATTTGTTATTTCCTGCCTAAGTAGGGGGTTGGACTAGAAGATCTCCAAGGTCCCTTCCAACTCTGTTATGCTATGCTATGCTGTGCTATTCTGACATTGGATAACTCTGGGTAGCTTACAGTTACATATACCATAGTATGCCCATGTTTCATTCCTTTTTTTATTATTTATGTTGGTTACCAGTTGCCTTCAAGGTTATCACCTCTAAAGCCCTTCATGGGAAATGGCCCTAACTAATTGAGGGACAGCTGATCTCCAATACTGTCTGCCTATCCACTAAGATGGGATTCTGGGGCTGCAAATGCACAGCGTCACTGAGGAAGCATTTCTTCCTCAGATATCCCATGGTTCCCAATCCAAAGGTTTTCCACAAGTCACTGAAAGTTTGGCTTTGCTCCAGGTTTGGGGAACCATCAGCTGTTAAGTGCCTGTCAGTTTTCTTTAGGTTATTTTATTTATCCCTTCAACTGTTCAGGATTTTTCCCCTTTCTTTTGTCTTCTACCACGTAAGCCATCCAGACTTGATGGGTCTCTAAACAAATAAACACCAAAAGGGCCATGAATAAATAAACAAATGAACTGGGAACCTGGCTGATTTCTATCTTGATAGAGTAAAACTAATAAATTAACATTATGTACAACTTGCCACTGTTGTTCTGGTCAAAATATAAACAGAGTTGAGAACTCGGCATGTTCAATAGAAGTATCGTAAAATTTCAGTGAGGGAAGAGATGGGCCTTGGGAAATTCTTTCAATGCTTTTAATTCCTTTAATTCCATTCTACAAGTCTCCGGCATTGGCAGACCAGCTACGAGGCTTCACGAGTTTGTTGTCCTTGTCCCCATTTTCCTAACGATTATCTGTATGAATCTATAACAATCGAAGGATTTGGGGCAAGTTGGAACTCATCACCTTCTGCCTCCACACCTTTGCAGCCACTTCCAAACATTGTTTTGACATTCAAAGCAGTACAGGTCCAACTGGTTTCTCTTCTGCACTTTATATACACATCCTGGGATAACAACCTGAAAGTTATTTCAACTAAGCCATCTCAAGAACGCTTCAATATAATTGTTACATCTTTGTCCAATATCCTGAAAATATTACAACACTACAATACTGTTCTAATATCAAATAAAGTACTATTTACATGAGGTTCGTTTCAAAAGGATAATTATACCGTCTACATATGGACAGCACTCACCCAGATATCTTCTACTGAAAAAACAAGGCGACCATCATCCCTATTTTTCCACATACACTGGTTTAATCTCCCCCCCCCCCCC
>BHFT01032358.1:3071-95940 GCA_004320025.1 Laticauda laticaudata
AACCCCCCCCCCCCCCGCCGCCCTTAAAGACAAAAGTCCGGAGAGCCTGCAGAACCGGACGCCCAGGCTGTGTTTGCCAAGCGGGTGTGGAGGCTGAAATAAAGGCACCTGCGGCCGGCCTGTCAGGGACGGGGAAGCTGAGGTCACCTCCCTTATCCTTGTGAAATGGACCCGAAGACTGAGGGCTCTGTACTCGAAGCACAGCCTGAACTTTGTCTTCTACCAGTAGTCCTCGACTTACAACAGTACCTTTAGTGATGGTTCAAAGTTATAACGGCACTGAAAAAAGTGACGAATGACCGTTTTTCACACTTACGACCACCATTGCGGCATCATAGTCAGGTGATAAAAACCATGGCAGCGTGATCAAAATTCAGACACTTTTGTCAACTGGACTGTGACAGTTTGCAGTGTCCCGGGGTTCACCTTTTGTGACCTCCTCACAAGGAAAGTCAATGGGGAAGCCGGATTCATTTAACAACCAGGTTACTAACTTAACGACTGCCAGTGATTCACTTGGCAACGCTGGCATGTACAGTTGTAAAATGGAATGAAATTCACTTAAATGCTTTCACTTAGCAACAAAAAATTTGGGGCTTCATTGCAGTCTTAAGTAAGTCGAGGACTACCTGTATGTGCTCATAACATTGTCTTCCTCTCCCGATCCCAGCTGAGACAGGTTAAAATAGACTTTCATCAGATTGTGTAAAACAGGGGTGTACCCGATAATTTTGCCTGCCCGTGGATGTTATTGGGGCACAGCCCTCAAACTCAAATCTGTCCAGAAAGAAGCATTTTGAGTGGACAGAGGAGGAAAATGGCAAGACCCACAGAAGGAGAAAAAATGTAGTAAATTGGGTTGCAGATGAAGAAAAGATGGGTTGCTGATGGAAAGACTAATAGCACGGGTTAAGGCTTTAGACATGACCTGCATGACATGACTTTTGAATGGTTGATGACATCATCTACAACTAAGTTTCTGTGATCCCACATTGTATTCAACCATTCACCCCAGAAGGTACAAATGCTTCATGGTATGACTAAGCTGAGAGCCAGTTTGGACTCTAGTGGTTAAGGCACCAGGCTCAAAACCTGGGGACTGTGCATTTTTGTCTTGCTTTTGGAATGAAAGCCAGCTGGGTGACTTTAGGCTAGTCTTTTCTCTTAGCGAAACCTACCGCATAGGTTTGTAGGGATAAAAAAGGAGGAAGGAGTATTAGGTGCATTTGTCACCTGGAGTTATTTATGAAAAAATAAAATAGAGGGAAATAAATGAAGAAAGGTGGATGATGGGAAAATTGATGAGCCACTGGACACGTGCCACATGGGAAAAAGGAGCAAGGCAACCCACCTGGCATTATTTGCCCTTTGAGTCCTTTCTGGAGTAGAAGAGGAGCAACTAAATGACCTCTCCCAGTGTTCATGAGGATTCATCCTTTCCAATTAAAAGGCATACACTTTTGTAAGCTACTGCTCACTTCATCAGATGCAAAGAGTGGTTAGACTGTTGTAGGATTTAAACTGGAATGAGGAAGGAAGTGGGAAGATAATTATGCAGATACAAGGTGAGACAAATTGTAAGTATCTCATCAATTAACTGCTGTGTTGAATTAAGAACCTTTGTATTTTTTGAAACTTTGGGAAATAGCCCAAAATCTTTTGATGTGAGCCTAGCAATCTCTTACTCAATTGTGCTGTTCAGTATTTCTTTTTCTTAGAATGCTTGTAGTGAGATTGCTAATGAGTGTCCTGGGTGGCTGAAATAATCATCTGGTACTTTGTTCATCAACAGAATTAATGAACACAACATGACATCAGAACTCAAAGTTGTATTCATGAATTATTTTGCACAAAGTTTGCCCTATGTGCTGTTGGAAATGTGGAATTGTGCCCCAATTGTCTCTGACTAAATGGAGGGAGGAATCACATGAGTTGAAAATATTATACTTGACAATTCTTATCAGCCCCATACAACATGGTAACCCACCAGAAGTGATGAGAATATAGTTAAAAGCATATAGACTGCAGGGGTGCCAAAGTGGCCAGATACGTTGTGATTAGGCCACGTCCACCCCAGCTCTGTGAATGGGAAAAATGTTGTGAAATGTCAGGTGACAGCAACATGATGCTGTGATTTTGACACCTGAGATATAGAGTATCAGTGAAAGCAGAGATTTCAGTTTTTCATAACAAATTTAACAGTGAAAGAGAAGAATTTTCACGAATACTAGTCGACAATTCTGCAGCAGTGCCAAATGTTTTAAGATATTCCCTGAATTTCCTCCCATCTTATACTGGTTGGCAAAATTAGTCACGAATTTGTTAGTCCCATGCTCCTTTTCATCTTCTCCCATTTAGGATTTGAAAGGCTACTTTCTTCTCATAATCAATGATCACACATCTTTCAAAAAAAAAAATTGGTTTACTTCTTAGGAATTAAGTTGGCATCCTTCCTTGAACCTTTGAGCTCTGCTTATGTAGGTACTTGCCGTTCTTTGTACAAATCAATATGTGCTGTGTTTAAGCTCCCTAATGTTTAGAAGATTTTATTTTGGGAGGGTTGAGTTAAATTACATGCTTGTTTCTAGCAGTAGCAGAAAGTTATTTTGAAGAATGCTAAGAATCTGAAGGCCAGCTCAAATAGCTATGGTGATGCTTTGGAGAGTCATGGTATCCCAGTGGAAGAGATGTGACTATGCAAAATTCATCATTACAATAAAAACCCTCACATTTGGAGTGCAGTGGGACTATAATACTTTGAATTATCAACAGTCCAAGCTGGAAAGCCTACTGTTTGAGAAAGCTAAAGTGGAACATGCTTACCCATAAATATGTCCCTTTACTATAGGACTAGAGTACAATGGTATATTGAGAGTGAAAGATTGTAACTACTTGTCTGTGACAAAGAGACTGATTTTAACGAAATGTACTTCAAAGAAGAATTAAATTAAGTTTAAAATTTTGCTGATCATAGAGACAAATAACTGGTTTGGATGCTAAAATTCCTTGAAATCCTAATGGGTCTTTTTAGAAGTACTTAAAGTGGCATTTAAAAATGAGTTGATTTCTGAAAAAAATCTATCTCCAAGAGCATTTCTTTCACTAAGATGCAATTGCTACTCCTATTGAAATAAATAGGGCTCCAGAAAATTTAAATTTAGCTGGACCATATCCTCCTTTTAGCAGAAAGTTTACAATATTGCTAAAAGAGATTTTGGTATGTATTTGGTACTGTTCATCATGAAATGTAATGAGATGTAACAATATATAAATAAAAGATAGATGTATTAAAATATCTTTTGGTTTTGGTGGGACAGGAAGAAACATAGTTAAAGTTATATTTAATGCTTCATTCTCAGAGAAAGCAGTAATTTTTTTTTAATAATGAAATTTTTTTCAGGTGAAGTATGAAAGGTGAAGCTTTAAATTATTAATAATTCACAAAATCTGTTTTTCAACTAAGCTTTCTGAATAGATTTGGTTTCCTTCTTCTGCATGTGATTTTGCTATTGTAATTTGGCTGTTGCAATATTATATATATCTTTCTTAATAAACTAAAAAAAAATATTTTTTTCAGATAAGAGCTATATTCTATGTAAAACAGTGGCCCACAACCTTTTCGGCAGCGGGAACCAGTTCTGTGGAGAAGTTTTTCCACAGACTGGAGGATGCATTATTTTACATGCTGCCTGTATCCCGCAGATGGGGCTTCATTTGTTTGCACCGATGGCTGGCATGCCACGGACCGGTGCCAGTCCCTGGACTGGGGGTTGGGGACCCCTGATCTAAAATACTTTGTGAAGAAATATTATTTTTGACAACCTGATTTAACATATTCTTTCTTACGTTTTATCAGACATTCCCTCCAAATGTCTTCCCCAAATCATAACCTCAAGTCTTTGAAATTATGAAGTCATGCTAACTGGGATTATGAGTAATCATGAGAAGTAGCTTGGGGAGGCTCAAGTTTCTATATTTACTATATATTTATATTTACTCATTGCACTTGGAACCCAAAACATATGTATCTCTCAATTTTATCCGAACAGTTTTCGGAGGAAGGTTGCTTGAGAACAATTGGCTTATTGGGAGTTTCAGTAAATCCAGCAGGATATTCGGCCTTTCTCCCCACTGGGCCTCATTCAATGGGCCACAATTCCTGTGATCATAGCACTCTTGAATCTTCATACAACACAGCATGGGAGTCTGGGAAATAATGTTCTTCCTTGGGAGGATGGGTAACTGATCTGCTCTCAGGATCTGATGCCAGTGTTGCCTTCTCCACAGGGTGGGCAAATCTGCCCTGATGAACCAGTATGTTAACAACCGCTTCAGTAGCCGCTTCAGAGCCACCATTGGAGCGGACTTCCTCAGCAAAGAAGTACACATTGATGGCCGCACCCTGATAGTGCAGGTAGGACTGATACAAGGTGGACTACTGACTATGCTTTGATCAATGTTAATGTTCTCTTCCCTTCACTGAATAAGGCAACTTTGGTGTCACCGAGCCTGTCCTTTACGTGAAACACTATATAGTCAAAAGAGAATCTTGCACATAACCCCTCACACACAAAATGGTATCAGCAAGCCAGACCTAAATATCAAAAAATGATAAGGGGTAAGAAGAAATGCAAGTAAAAAAACCTATAGTTTTGGGGGAAAGGGAAGGAACCCACAATAGTCCCATAATTAATTGGGTATTCAGTGTGTTGACAGTAGTGGCTGTTGAACTGTGGATGGCAGAAAATGTAAAAGTTAAAGCTCAACTTTTTTGTTGTTTTGTGAACTGGGAAGCTCCATATTAAATATTTTTGTGGAAAGATTCCACTTGTCTCAATTTGTAAAACAAAAAGAAAATGTGCTATACATTATGACTCTGTGACCTTCATCAGAAAAGGCATGTGTATTATCAGAACAGATATCCATATTTTATCAGATGCCTCTTATATACAAAAGTGTCCTCCCTGGAGCATTGTTTTGCCATTAGAAATATTCTTCAGCTGCTAGATGTACTGTAGATATAGAATCAATAGTAAACGGACATGCTTCCTGCTTCCTTTTCTTACACACAGTATGGCAATCTCAAGTGATAACCCAATTCTTGGAAAATTCAGTTTTAGTATCTACTAGCTTAGCTGGCTATGCTGGCTGTGACACATGGAAGTTATGATACACCACCTCAGGAAGCTGGGTCAACTTAAAAGTGCTTAGTTTACACCAAGGGCTTTATAGCTGTCAAAGCAAAGGAAGCAGTTCAAGCAAAGCTTTCATTGCATGTGTTGTAACTATTCTCTGAGCTAACAGTAACAATTGCCCCATGCCAGATTTTATCACTAAATATCAAAACTTGGAACCACAAGCTAACATTTCACTCATTTTTAAAAATTTAGAGAAAGCTAGAGCATTCAAAAAAAGGCGTAACATTCTTAAACTAAATATATCATCAGCTCATTGTTTTGAGGTCTAGCTTAAAGGTGTCAAACTTGTGTCGTCATGTGACCTATCACAACTTTCCCACCTTCACTCAACCGGACATGGGCATGTCCAGTGCGACACATCCAGCCCGCAAACTGCGAGTTTGACAGCCCTAGTCTAGCTTGACCAGTCTAAGCGTATGGGACCTTTCAAAAAACCTTTTCGTTCTGCCATTAAAATGTTCATGGCAAAGACAATTTAACTCATCCTGTTAACGATGTAATATTTCATCTTGCCCACTTAAATTCCTCAGTACTTGATCAATCACATCTTCTCTCTTTCTCCCTGCCTCAAGATCTGGGATACGGCGGGTACCGAAAGATTCCATGCCCTGGGAACGGCCCTTTATCGGGGCTCCGACTGCTGCCTGCTCGTCTTTGATGTCACGTCCCTCTATTCTTTCCAAGCCCTCGAGAAGTGGCACAAGCAGCTCTTGTTGCAGATTGAGCCAGAGGAAGAACCTACTTTTCCCATTGCCATTATTGGAAACAAGACTGACCTGGAGAACCGTGAGGTACATACCGAACACACGGAGAGGATAGATTGCAGCTTCCATGCAAGAACTCCTGCAGCACCCAACTTAAGAATGAAGGGGTGTTTTAAAGATTAGGAACAGGGACTTGTGTATAGTGCTCCTACAGAGCCTTGAATGAAGAATATAGATGGGTTTTGAGGGCAGAGGATGCAGATACAGAACCTAAGGGGGAGGTTTTACATTTGTAGGTTCTGTTTTTAGTTTAGGGTTGCAGACAGGATAGGGAAGAGGGCAAAGTATGAAGGTATCCTGTCTTTAAGCAGGTTTCTTCAGAGGAAGCTGAAATGTGGAGCAGGCTTCATGATGCTACCTATTTTGAAGCCAGTGCCAAGACAGCTGCCAACGTGCAGGAGGTGTTCGAGTGGGCCATACGGGCTGTCCTGAAGAACGTAAGGAATGCACTCCCCCCATTTCCAAATGTAAAAGCTTTAAAGCATGTGGCTATTCCGTTTTATAACTCCTGGATAATGCAACAGTATGCCATCAAAATATGCTAGCAAAATTAATAAGCGAAACAGCTTAAGGCAGTAAAAATGCCTCTTTAGGCTGAAAAAAATATTGATACTATTAAATAATATGCTGCCTCCAGCCACAACAGGTACTACCTATGCTTTTAAGACCACATTCCTTGTGATAAGAAGCAATCAAAGTAGTGCTCTTTTCTCACTTGTGCTGATCACCTTGTTTCATTTCAGCGCAGGGTACCTGAAGAGCCAGAGCTCAACTCTGTTCACTTAGAGACCAAGCCGTCAGAAGGGACACACCGGGAAAGGTGTGGCTGCTGATGAGCCCAAATGCACATGGGAAGATTTCCTTTTCACTGCAGATCTTTGACATGATGCAATCAATAAGAACAGGAAGTTACCCCATAGTGAAGTAATAAGATTCTGCCAACCCTGCAGCCTGGACTTTGGTAGTTGGATCCCATAAGATTTGTGGCCTTCTGGAAGAGAGCCTTATAGTTGAAGGACCTAGATTGGGTGTTGAATAGCCTTCAAACATATGGAAATAAACCTCAATCTGATACTTTTCAGAGACAGAAAATGGGCATCGTTTAGTCCTTTCTCAAAGTGAAACGGCTATAGAAAACTTGACCACAAACACTTTGAAGGGAGAAGATGAGGGAAAGAGCTCTTTTTCTAAACATCAAGTCTTGTTTCCAAAAAAAAGTCTTTAATTGTTCAAAATAGCACAAAAACGACAGATACGCAGCACTGGGGGGGGGGGGGGGGGNGGGGGGGGGGGGGGGGGGGAGGTCAGGGTGGATAGCCAGGGTAAACTCTTATGAGGGCTGTTCCTGTCTCAGTGGAAAATAAACCGGGTCAAATATAGGAAGGACAGAAGGAATCTTAAGGACTGAACAGGAAAGTGGGACACAGCGAAATATACTATAATACAAAAGACCAGGACACAGAGCAAGGGAGGGAGGTTTGCTCATTGGGGCTATTTTCTGAGGGCTAGTTTGTCTACCAATCTCAACACAGCAAACGGTGCACGTGGGGGGAGGCATTTCTTCTGTATTCCATAGAGCTCCCCGAACTCTACAGAGTAAGCCCTGTTGCTTTCCCCACCCTCCCCCATGTGGAATGTCCCAAGACAACCAGTGGGGGAAAGAGGGGAGGGAGCATATACTCCTCTACAGAGAGAAACCTAAACTCCCACCCCATGCAGTGGAGAGTTGTATGTCAAGAATATTGCCCTCCAGCCTTGCTCTGACCCCTAAAAGCCTCTGGTGGATCAGCTACATTCTCTCCCCCCCAAAGCATTTTTTTTTTCCTTAAAAAAGTTTTATACAAAACAATGGAGAGGAATGGCAAGACATCCGCCGATAGCATGCCACCTTGTGGCCTGGAGGCAGGAAGAGCAAAGAGAGAGAACAAACCTGGCTTGTGCTGCTAAGGAGGGGCTGTTCCATGTACAGGGGAAAAAAGGGGGTGGATTCAAGCCACAAACACCCTGCGCTGAGCATTAGAACAGCTGCACGAGCCCCTTCCCTCCAATGTTCAAAGTAGCTGCATCTGTGGCCAACCATGTCACATCTTCTCAATCCCCACGAGCAGGGACTTCTCTCCATTACCAAACGCAGACACTAAAAACTAAACCAAGGAAGAGGGTCTGTACAGAGGCAAGAACTGGAGGCAGAGATCAAGTCTCCTACCCCCAACACACAGGGCTCAGGGGAATACAAAAGAACTTCATTCCTGTAACTGCAACTTGTAAAAAAACCCAACAGGCCCCCCTCCCCCCATAACAAGTTTTCCCTCAAGCCCACCCCAAACATCAATGTCCATGTTATTGGGGCAGTAAGCAGAGGGTGAGGGAGGAATTCCATTCCTTCCCCCTTCCTAGGTGGGGTATGGCACAGTGATGGCCCTGCTTGGGGCTCCCTCACATGAGCCTCAAGCGTCTCTTCTCCCTACCCCCCACCCCAACAGTTCATCCCATGGTGTATATGAAATGTGCTTTCGGCAGTTCCATCTTCCTCCATACACAGGGTGACTGGCTGGCTGGGGGAGTTCAGGCAGAGGCTTTGGAGCAGGCAGGAAGAGGGGACGGCTGGTGACTCCCTTCACTGCCCATCTGCTTTGGGCTTCTTTGGAGCACTTTTCCTGGAAGATGCAAAATAACAGTTAAAGTCCAACTTCCTTCTTGGTCATGAATGCGATGTTCTTCCTGGCCAGAATACTGGCGACATTCAAATTTTCATTCCCTGGAATTGTCCACTCCTATCAGTACTTGCAAGCAACCAACTTCTTAATCTTCATCTCATCTATTTTATGTACAACTCAGTAGCTAATATACATATATGCTCCTTCCTCCTCCTGTTTTACACCCAGTAAGCACCTGGTGAGATGGTCTGGGCTGAGTGACTGACTAGCCCAAAGTTTTCCAGCCAGTTTTCATGCATAAAGGTGGCCCAGAATTCAGTCTTCTGGTTTCTAAGCTAGTACCTTAAAATGCTACACCAACTGCCTCTCGTCTTCAAACAGCTTAGCTCCACAAAAGAAAATTTATGAGGCATTTTTTTCCTCCCAAAATGACTGGGCATATATGTAGATTTCCTTCCATAACCCACCACAACTCTACAATGGAAACATGAAGGCTGAAATAACAATTTGATACACCAATCAATACTCACAAATCAGAAGATGAAAGCGGCCGCTTGTTGGTTGGTTTTGTCATAGATCCATCTTTACTGGATTCTGTAAAGACAAAAGTGCATTACACACACTGAAAACAAAAAACAAAACATTGCCTGAATCATTATATGAATGTGAACTATTTATAAATCATGATATCCAATAGGGATAAAACTAGGAATAAAATATAATTGAATGCTGACATGTGAAAAAAATAGCAAATTTTATTCTGACTTTCAGTCCTTTAGTTATACTATTAGAATTTGGCTTGCTGAGCATGTCTCTACTGCTGAACTCTGTAAACCTATCTTCCCAACAATTTATACTGCATCTGGTGTTGCAAATATATTTTCAGTCTGGATGGTGAGATTCACATATTAGGCATGCCAAATATGATACATTCCCGAGTAGGAATTGGCAGAAATATCTGACAATCATCAATTCTTATTGATTAAATTCAATAAAATAATATTTTAGAGCTTTGAATGAGACCTTCCCATTTACTTATACCCTCCCCCAACCCCCAGAAATGTCAAAATAAAGATCCAGCCTGGATCTAAGAGACAACATGGCAGATTTTCTTCATTTGCAAACTTAGGCTCAAAATGGGAAAGTGAATGGTGTGCAGATATTTACAAGAGTCTGAGACCTGGTAGCAATTCTTCATCTTATTGATAGGTTTAATTTAAAGAGCCTGTCTTCCCACTCATATGCTATATTCCTCCCTCCAACGTCTCATCACAACCACTACTCACCTTGAAGCCACCGAACTTGTGTGGCAGGACCATAGCCCTTCTCGTTGCGGGCAGCAATCCGGAAAATAATGGCAGGCTTTGTGGTATAGTCTATATGGGCATTGGAGAGACTAGCTGACTGGACCAGGCACGAAGGACTGGGCCCACAGTAAACCCGCATGAAGGCCAGTTGGGCAGGTGCTGCACTCTTAGGTTCACCCGCCTGGGGACTCTGGATGGCCAGATACACTGAGTATTCTGTGATTTTTCCAGAGGTGACTGAAGGTGGTTCCCAAGTCAAGTGGGCCCCATCCGGACTCTGTTAGGAACAGACAAAAAGGTTGAAAACCATGATAGCCAAAAGGTATTGCAGCAAGAGTGGGAGACAACAAATGCAACAAACATTATTCAATTACTCCAACCCAAACAGGGAGAAGAATTAACAGGACTTTAAAAACAGAAAAAGCTCTCACTTTACTGATTTTAATGGCACAAGGTGCTCCAGGAAAACCAGGCAAACAGGTCTTGAATGCTGAGATTTCACTGAAAGAGCCTCGTCCACAGGCATTAATTCCTGCTACTCTGAACTTATAAGCAGTACCAGGCTGTAGCTCCTGCTTCTTGAATTGAGAATAATCAGGAGTAGTTCCTGAATCATCCTGCAGAGGACAGAAGAGCGTGGGAATAAGACATCACAATTATCTTGATATTATGGGAATGATAGAAAGATACGTGGCAGAAAAAAATTTGGATCTTTACAGTGAAAATAAGGCAATTATAATATATTCTTGCCACTCACATCTGTAGCAGGTGCATCATCAGGCGGCAGGAAGTAGTGTGTCACCACCATGTTAGTTGCCTTGACAATACCCACATCAAACCACTGGTTTTCCTTCTTCACAACCACTTTTGGAGGCTGTGTGGGAGGCTCTGGTTTCTAGTGAAGAATGGATAATTCAAGGGTAACTTTGGAAAACTTGCAAACTCATTCCTTAAATTCCTACCAATATTTTTTTTCTTACCACTGGAGCTGGTTCAATCCCATTAGCAACTTCTGTCAGGGCAGCTGCTGCTTGCAATTTTGCTGGGCTGGCTACTACCACAGGCTGTGGGGCTACGAAAGTATTTGAAGGAGCAAGGCCTGAATGAGGGAAAGAATTTCAATAACGTCCATGAGATCCCTGATCCCCAATGATATTGATCCATGGCTAAAACTGGAAAGAAAATACAGGCAACAGAACCAAGTCCCGATTTAACTAAAAGACCCACAAAATTTCCAAGGGTAATAAGTGTCTTGACAGAGCTGGAACATAAAATTATCCCATGATCAAACAATTGCGTTTAACTACCAGGAAAACCCAACACAGCTTTGCTCAGACACTTGTCTCAAACAAGGGAGCAGAGGGCCCTCCCTTTTACTATTGGCTAAAAAGCACCATTGTAAGGAACCACCTTATCACTGAGCTGCGGCATCTCTCCTTACAAGTGGAAACAAGCTCTTAAAGGCCACTGCCAAATAAAATCGCAGTCATCTTTGCCTCACTTACTCTCTGTGGGAGTGGGAGGTAACAGCCCAACCGTGCTGGTCACTGCACTAGCCAACTCATTGAGGCCATTGCTCTCACTGGCAGGATCATTGAGGCTATCAGCAGGAGCCAGAGCTTCGGTGGGCAAGTGGGCAGGCAATTGATGCTGAGGAGGTGGCGGCTGCTGTTGCTGCTGCTGCTGAACGGCGGCTGCCGCTGCCGCTGCTGCCTGAGCCTCCTGAAGCTGCTGTTGTTGCTGCTGCACCAGGGCTGCCAAGTCTTGCTGAGTAAGCACGATGGGGATGGCAGTGGGCTGTCCTTCAGGGCCCTCTGAACTCAGGTGGCCTAGCTCAGCCTGTGTGGCTGCTGCCTCTGAGGTATCCATGGCTTCTCCAGGACCTGTTCAAGAAAGAAAAGAGCTAAATCAGGCATGTCCAAGAGCTAAATCAGGCATGTCCAAGTCACAGCCTGTACGCGGCCCTCAATAATGCAGCTCTACAGGGTAGATAGTATATATAATAGATTGTGTGTGTATAATACATACATACATACACATACATACATATATAGTATATATAATCTTTCTTTTTTAATAATAAAAATATAAAAAGCATGATTATTTATATATACAATCTATATTATATATTTTTGTATGTGGCCCAATATATTTTCTCCTTCCTCAATGCAGACCAGGCAAGCCAAAAGAACTTATGGGCTAAATGTTTACCTTAGACCCAAGAAAGGTAGCAAGGTCTTTTCACCAAGGACAGACCTGGCTGGCTCATGTGGTGAGTGGAGAAGATTCCAGAGAGGAAAACAGAAGGTTACAAGTACTCACCCATTACAGCCTGCTGGGCTGCTTGCAAGACAGCCTGGATGGCCAGGGCTTGTGCCTCTTCAGTGGCAGCAGCTTGGGCAGCAGCCTCTGCAGCAGCTGTTACGGCTAGTTCCTCAGGAGTCAATCCTGTCACCATCAGAGTGGTGGTGCCCGCCTGGCTCTCCGCCATCAGTTCCTGAGGCAATGCTAACTGCTCCACCTCTGAGGACGGCGGAGCGGCAGGAGTGGCCTGGGGCAGCACCACCATAGCCACAGACTCTTGGGTGGGGGCTGCTGGTGTGGGTGGTGCCTCTTCAGTAGGAGGGGCAAGTTCTGGATGGGAAGCAGGTTCACCCAGAGGGCCTTCGGTTGACGGCGTGCCAGTTGAGGTGACCTGTGCTTGCCCCTGAGGCTCAGGGGTTGTAACTGCGGTCTGCATCTCTATGGAGGGCTGCAGTGGTTCAGAGGGTGCCGGAAGGGAATCTGTGCTGGTGGCATCAGGAGTCTCAACAGGGGGAACTGCCTCGCCTGCAGGGACATCAGTGAGCGAGGAGATGTTCTGCAACAGAAAGGATGGATAGAAAGGTGTAATGTGTGAATTCTGGACCAGGCAGCATTAAGTCTACCACGAGCACTTTTTATACAAACACTAGGGCCTAGGAGCACCTCCACTGGATCGGGTTAAAGGCTCAGTTAAACCAGCCGTCTCCACTGAGAAGGCACCACGTATCACTTCTCCTTAAATCATTTCCCTGTTGTGGTTAATACCTCTTCTATCACATTCTGCTCTTTTTCTTTGCCATTATCCTATTCCCCCCCCCCCCCAGGANTTCCCCCCCCCCCAAAGGAATGCTGTTTCTTCTTGGAGGATTCTTCGAGATATATTTGAGGAAGAGATATTACATTGAGCCAAATTAAACTGATTTTGGGGGATGTATATGTGCACACATATTTGTGGAAACAGCAATATTTATATCCATTTATATCTACATAACATATTTGGACTAAAATGAGCCAATCACGAGGAACTAGGAACACTGCTGCTGAGGCATGTAGACAATTTGAAGCAGAAATCTTTCTTTCTCTTCTGAAATATGAAGTGATATAAGCAATGGAAGGAAAGCAGAAATATTCAGGTTAATATGATAGTCCTGTGTCTGCTGAATTGCCAACATTTTGTTTTCCTAGAGATTCAACAGACTTAAAATCAAGAAAGGTTGCCAGAAATAACTCCATCTCCTCAAAGCCAGCTATAGAATCTAGGGCATCTCAATTCTTGTCTGGAATGAACCAAAGAAAAAAGGAAACAAGATCCAGTTCCTCCTCTGATTCTCACCGGTACAGAAGGCCCTGGTGCTGGCGTGGACTGGGTGACAGTAGTGACAGCTCTGATTTGAGTGGAAGAAACTGTGGTCACCACAGCAGTATTGGGGCTGCTAGCAGCTGGACTCTCAGTCACCGGTATCTCAGGTTCCCCTTGTTGCCCATTGGTAGCAGGTGGCTGATCTGCAGAAAGAAAACAAGTTACACAGTGAAGACAAAGGTGCAAAAAAGGGTCTTTGGTTGTGAGAATTCACTGAATTTTCAGGATTTGAAATAGTTGTTTCAAAAGACTGAAAATTAAAACGTTCCATATTTTGGAATTCACCCCCAATTTTGTTGCTTCATTCCATAATGAGTGCTTTAATATATAGAAAAAGTGACTTGAAGCTCAACTTTCTACTTTGTAATTCTAAAGTTACAAAATAGAAAATGTGTGGTAGATCAATTTGAGAATTATCTACCACCTGACTGAAAAAATCTAATCAAGTGGATATCTAAAACAAAACTTAGTTCTTTAGTAAACTTTAAAATGTTAGGTAAGCAGAAATAAAGATGTTTTTGAAACCTGTCTGCACAATGTTTAAACCAACATCCCAAGTCAGACTGTTTTCAACTGAAAATAAGATACTTGTTTGTTTTGTGAAGAATTTTGTGGCAAATTCTTACTGTTTACCTATCTCATTCTTAGGTAGCAAGTTGTTCATTAGAGGACAGAATTTTTCTAGGGCCAAATCTCACACACTTCTTAAAATTGGAAAAAAATGCCTTGCACAAATTTTTAAGTGAGGAATATACATGCTATAGAAAATTCTGGGCTATAGCTTGAACAGGCACCTAGAAAATAAAGAATGCTATCCAGATAAACCATTTTTTAGTAATTGTACTTTGTATGGGATGACTGACAGCAGTGAGGACAACATTTTTCAGAGATACCGGATTTAGTTTTATCTATGCCCCCAAAGAATTACCATTTCAAAGCAGCTATTATAGAGCTACGAAACTTCTGAGTACATGCAGTGCTTGGTTATAGTGATTCTAAAACAAGGATAAATAAAAATTCTAAAGGTAGATAAAGAAAAATACAACTTAGTAAACCTTATATATTTTTGGGATACAATATAATATAATATGATGCTATTATGAATTTCCGCTTTCACTACTTGCGAAGGAACAACAGTGTGTCTGAAACAAGCCAAGATACACTGCAAACAATTTTGTAAAATTCTCCAATCTACAACAGGCCCATGCAAGGCACTGATCACAAATTAGGTCTCCCAAACATTTTGTGAACCGTGTAGCCTAAATTATTCAGGTCATTTTCAAGTGCACACTGTTTAAGAATAATATTGCCCTGTACCATTAAAAGTACCGAGGAATCTCTGAGGTTACCCAGAGAAGTCTGAAAATCCCTATATAAGAACATAAAACATGTTTCTAATACCCATCCTTAGTGTTCGTTTACCTTGGTTGGCACCCATGGAAGAAGTAACTGTGGTGGCAGTATGGGTGGTTCCCGTTTCATGAGTCTCACAAGGAGGGTTTGAGCATATTCTGGGTGTTGAGCTCTGAGGCAAAGATCCAGCAATCCCTGGTGGTTCTCTCTCAGGAGATTTTCTCAGTTCTGAGTTGCCACATTGTGCTGATGCTGAGCTGGAAGACTGAGCGCCATCACCTCCTATGCTGGGTGTCATTGTGGTGCTGGTGGAGTTGGTTTGCTGTGTTTCACTGGGTGGAGTAATAGGGGGGTGCTGGTGCTGGGCACTTTCATTTTGTTCAGCTCCCAGGTTTGATGTGGTAGTGGTGGCTGTGTTCGTAGTACCAGTCTCATGAGTCTCACAAGGTGGATTCGAGCACACTTGCTGTCCCACGGCTATGTTGGAAGTCGCTGTGGTAGCTGTGTTGGTGGTACCCGTTTCATGAATTTCACAAGGTGGATTGGAGCACACCTGCTGGGTAGCACCCAGGTTTGATGTCGTTACGGTAGCTGTATTTGTGGTACCTGTTTCATGAGTTTCACAAGGTGGATTAGAGCACACCTGCTGGGTAGCACCCAGGTTTGATGTCGTTACGGTAGCTGTATTTGTGGTACCTGTTTCATGAGTTTCACAAGGTGGATTAGAGCACACTTGAAGATTTGTATCCTTGGTATCCATGCTATGGGTCTTGCAAGGTGCACTTGACTGAACTGGCACATCAATTTTGACAGACATGGTGGTGCTGGTAGAGTTGGTTTGCTGTGTTTGGCACGGAGGGTTGGCAGATCCCACCCATTCGCCATCTGGCTGCCCCTGGCCCATGAGGGACCGAGCTGTGGTGGCAGTATTGGTGGTATGAGTATGATGGGATTCACACTGGACTTTTTTCAGGGCTGGTAATCTTTCATTGCTTTTCTCTACGGTAGTGCCAGAGGCAGCACTAGGCGAGCCAGTAGCTGACATGAAGCTTACAATTTGAACTGCACATGGATGTTCTGTGGGAATATTTGTTTTTGTTGTCATGGTAGTGCTGGTGCTACCTGTCTGCTTTGTTTGGCATGAAGTGTTAGTCAATTCCTTCTGTCTGTCATCAGGTTGCCCTTGACCCATGTTTGAGGTGGTGGTGGTAGCAGTGTTTGTAGTGCCAGTCTCGTGGGTTTCGCGGGGAGGATTGGAACACACTAACTGGCCTGTACCTACAATGGGTTTTATTGTCATAGTGGTGCCAGTGGCACTGGTCTGGAAAGTATGGCATGGTGGCTCTGAGGGCGCCCTCTCTGTTTTGGAGATGGTGGCTGTATTGGTTGTGCCAGTCTCATGAGTTTCACAAGGTGGATTGGAACATATCTTCTGCCCAGCACTCAGAACAGTGGTTGCTGTGTTGGTGGTACCAGTCTCATGCATCTCACAAGGAGGATTGGAGCATATCCGCACCACTCGACCATTGGGCTGAAGGCCACCACCTTCCTGCCCATCACACACAAACTGTAACTGAGCTGGCCCACCCAAAGTGCCCACAACTGTGGTCGTAGCTGTGTTGGTTGTGCCAGTATCATGTGTTTCACAGGGTGGATTGGAGCATACCAGTGTAACAGTGTTTGGCTGTGACTCTCCTTGCCCCGGCTCAGTGATGGTGACTGTGGCTGTAGGCTGCTCTGTGGTGGGAGAGGCCAAGATAGAAACAGGCAAATCATGCACCGGCTGGGCCTCTACACCGCTGGGGGTGGTAATCAGGGTGACTTGAGTAGGCTGAGAAACAGGCTAGGAGGAGTGAAACAAATACACACAGGTTAGCAGAGAGACTTCTAGTCAAGAGACATATCTAAATCACATATAAGATTTACAAGCATTCTGTTATGCAGAAGAGTATGGGCTAACTTTTTTAGGCTGCAGGCATTACAAATTTTCTTTCTGTGTAAAGTAAATAGTCCTTGCACTTATAAAAGCTACAGCTATATCATGGAGAAATATGAATTTAATAACCCTCTGCAAAATATCCACAGTGCATTTATACATGCAAGAAATATACTCTGGGGAATATTTAAAAATATATCTCCCAATTACTTTCATTCTGATGCAGTCTAGTGTAGAATTCTGCAATCTGATTTTTAAAAATCTATTTTTAATTCCTTTACCCATCACTTCTCATTCTTTTTCTGCACTTTGTACAGTACTGCTTACTCTGAAAGAGGCTATAGTGTGATGTATGTACACAAGCATTTATGGAGAAGCAGTATTTTATATACTAGTATTATAAAAGTCTGCAACAAGATTAAAGATGCAGATGAAAAATACATACTTTGATATAAAGTAATTGGAGACACAGATCTTCATGTGATCTTGATGATAAAGATCTCGTAAAGAAGTCCATGACTCATGTTAGATAAAAAAGATGGGCACAGCAAGTTGTCTAATCCCAGGACAAAAGCTCTCATCTGTTTCAAATGCTAGCTATTCTTGCCCAATACAGAGAGCTGCTCATGACATGCATGCTGCCTGTTTCAAATCAATACATGCTGATACCTTAGGTAACTACTAGGTTTCCCCCCCCCCCCATAACAATTCTCATGACATCTATGAATTACAACAGAACGGCTACTTTGTAATGTTTTTAAAAAAGGGTATTGTATTGTAAGAAAACCAGCCTGGGTTCTCTAGATAGTTTGAACTGCAATTCCATGGTCATTGGCCATGTTTGCTAGAGTTATAGGATTTGAAGTCCAAGACATCTGAAGGGTACTAGCTGCCTATCCTTTCCAAACAAGAATTATCAGGAACATCAAGTCCTGGATAATAGTTAAAAGCCAATAAGAAACCTCAGACAGGAAAAATCCAACTGTTCTGGTATACAGTCTCTTCCAACTACATCCTTTTTACAATATGTTCCCTTCACACAACCCTGCGTCATTTGCAGGCTTGTAAGAATCTGGTTTTCATATATTGCTTTTAATAGCTACCAGTCCTCTTCCTCTAGGAACCCTCTAAATACATCATCCTTTTTTCTAACTACAATCAGACCCACTCTACTACATGAAAAGTCTCAACTAATAGCCAACATCATAAACATAAACATAATTCTTTGAAACCACCTGTGTCAACATCTATCACCACATTTCATGCTGCAAGTTTATCATGGGCTATGCAGAGCACCACGCTGTCTTGAATGTAGTATGCATCACTTTGTTGGGAAACATTGCTTGCAATTTTTGACCAGGCCAAAACCCTACCTGCATAGTGATGGTGGGAGTGGTGAGGCCTCCTGCTGCTGTCAGGGTTGTCTGTGCTGCTGAGACAGTGATGGCAGCTGGGTTGATGACCTGGCTGGAAAGTGTGGCAATGGTTCCCAAGGTGGTAATAGGTGTAGCCAAGGAAGCATTAGTATTGTGTGCCCCAGTTCCAGCTAGGCTTGTTGAGACTGTGCCTGTTACAGTGCCTAAGGTTGTAACCCCTTAAAAGATACAAAGAAAAAGAAAACCTCAGAGGGCTAAAACTCTGTAAGAGGTATCCATTTTAATTTCCGTAACCTTAGTACATAGAAACATGGGCTCTGAAGTTCCTGGTCACATTTCTAGGCCATATATCTGTAGACTGGTAAAAATACATGGTTAGCGGCAGAGGTGGTATTCAGCAGGTTCTGACCAGTTCTGGAGAACCGGTAGTGGAAATTTTGAGTAGTTCAGAGAAATCCCACCTCTCTGACTGGAGATTTCACAGTATCCTTCCGCTGGCACACCCACCAAGCCACGCTCACATAACTGGTAGTAAAAAAAATTGAATCCTACCACTGATTAGTGGGCCAGTTTGCAGCACACAGAGGATCCTGTGCGCTGGGAAGAAGTCCACAGGCCCTAAAACCTATCAATTTAACTGCTGATGCACCATGGAAAGCAAATGCACTCAGATAACCTCTAAATCCATTAATTCTTCCTCCAGCTTAATGCTTTTACCTGTTGTTCCTTTCACGACCAAAGTGGTAACAGTAGGCTTGACTGCAGACACAGTGACAGGGGTAACAAGTCGTACTCCACCCATAGGGACAGTTCGCAAGATTGTGCCAGGTTGTCCTGGTGCTCCTTTAAGCACTACCTATGAAAACACACATTTTTCATATTAAACTGTTGAAGTCAGAACAGGGCTTCTAACATCTCTCAACTTGTCATCTAGCTCACCTGTGTTACGCTTTGCTGTCCATGACTTGTGGTTAATTTGGGTACTGCTGTAATGATCTTGGCGGGTGTACCAGTGCCCGCGGTCATCACTTTTGTGGTGATAATGGTGATGGGAGACTTAATCCCAGAACTACTAGTAACACCTGAAAATAAAAAAATAGAATATGAATACACACACACATTCTCTCTCCCCACCCCCAACAACCATGCTATGATCCCACTGGTTGCTGTACAACCCAATGGTCCACAGACTTATGAAACAGGATAACTGCTACAGTAAATCAAGTTCCATTTCTTACCTGTGGCACCTGCTTGTGTAATAATAGCTGACATGGGGATGGTCTTGATAATAGTGGTGGTACTAGGTTTTGTTGTGTTGGGTGACACGCTGCTGATGCCGAGGATAGTAGGCTTAGTACCAGTGCCACCTGCCTGAGAGCTGGTGATGATTGTGGTGGGCTTGCCATCTGCTGAAGTCACTAGCTTTAGAATAGTGCCAGCAGGTAGAGGCCCTTTGGTCTTAAGAGGGAACATTAAAAAAACAAAACACCAAGAATCAGAACAATGCAGGGCATCTCAATATTCTTGCATTCCACAAGCTGAAAACATACTAGAGGGAAAAAATGGTGGGCAAAGAAAAAGAGGCATATAGGCAATTGGGGTGAGAATGGCATACACCCTAGGACTGGGGATACATCTCGCATTGCTCCTCCATTGTATGTTCTTACCTGGATTATCTGAGTCACAGGACCAGTTGATGCTTGGCCTGTTACAGCTGATGTCTGGACTGGTTTGGTCTGCACAACAGACATCACTTTTCCCAAATTGGAAATCTGCTCCCCCCCAAAGAAAGAAAGTCTGCTTTAAGAATCCTTACATCTTCTAATATAAAGGGACATAGTCCCCTTCCTCTAATTCACTCAGCAATTATTTAACCAACAAAACATCCAGCAATCATTTATGAGTAGCCTGTTTAGTTTTAGATTACTTTATTGTCACTGCACCTCGTACAACGAAATCAAGCACCATCTTCAGTGCACATCATGACCATGAAAACAAACACAAACACACTGTTAAATGAGAGCATCTGCTCAGCATTACATAAAAAAAGCTGAGGGCTCACTGAAAATGCTAACTTATATGAAGAGCAAGTTGACAGAAAAAAGCCTCCATTTCCAGCATCCTCTCTTAAACCCCTATTCAAAAGAGTTATGCTTACCAATGCACTTCCTCCAGGCACAGAGATAGGGCTTTTCACCAATGTGATGGTCTTCGTAACCCCACCCACTACGGTCGTCATCACCTGGGCCTGCTGTGCTACAGTGACAGTGCCTGATTTGTGCACGGTGATGATGGGCCGGGTAGGTGTGTTAGTGGTGGATGAAGAGACTGAAGTGCCCACCTGGGCAGCTGCTGTCTTCAGCATGCGGGTGGCCGGATTGCTCACCTGCTTGTTTAACAAGGTCAGTATTTAAAAAGAAAAAAAGCATCTTATAAGAGTCTGTGGAGGCAATATGAATTCTCACAACTTTTTATTACAGATAGAACATGGTCCAATAAATATAAATCTAGGATGCAAAGTATTTGCCCTCTCCTTTTTGTCATGTACTAATTCCAACAAAACTGGTGAACCATTCATACTATGGGAATATAACTTCCGAGTCCAATTCAAGGTTTTACCTTTAAAGTGTTTTCTGATACAGATCAGACTAACTGAGGGACGGCCTTGTCTCAATGGGATCAGTCTATCCCACTTGATCAGGCAGAAGGGGCATTGTATTATCTTTATTGGTCAGTTTACGCTCACATGTGGAAGAGCCTTTTTCTGCTGTGGCCCCCTATTCTTGGAAATATCTCTCTGCCTCAGTAAGTGAGGCCTGTCCCCGCTTAATTCTGCCAATTAGCCTAAGGTCTTCACAGGGGATGCTCATCATCGGAGGTGGTTGGTTTATTGATTGGGAAGAGACTGTCCCCATACCGATTTTGCTTTTCTGACTCTTGCCTTTGTATTTAATATCTTCAATTTATTAATATTTTCTGTATTTATGATTTTATAAGATGTCCCAAGTGGCTTTTCAGAGTGAGATGGGAGGCATATAAATTTAATAGAGCAAAGAAACAAATATGCCATGGATACTCACCATGACTGGAGAAGAAGCAACTTTAACTGTGGTGGGTAATGTTGCAGTGCCTGGGGACACTGCAACAGTCTTAACTATGGTAGCAGCAGCAGGCATGGTTAACATAGTGGGGGCTGAGGATGGCGGGATTTTCTGAGTGGCTGCAGCAGCAGCTGCCAGAGCTGCCATGCCACTCATCTGGGAGCTGCTACCAATCACCTAAGTTTAAGGGGAAAAAGTCAGTGAGTTAATACCACAAGGATTCTTTGCAAATAACAATGAAAATGTATTAATGATATAGACAGACAGGATGAGATGTGAGGAATTCCTTCTTTCAGCATAGCTTCCCATCACTCCTGCCTTCACTTACCGTCCCTTGAGTGCTCTGTGTGGGTACCACCATGCGTACCCCAGCTGGCAAAGAAGTCACGGTCACTGGGCCTTTCCCAGCTAGTCCTGCTGACCGCACTGTTACCAGTGGTGCTCCTGTGGTAGCTTGTGGACCAGTGACCTTCAGCACAGCTGGAACAGCTGTAGAAAGAAAATAAGGTGAAATTTTAGACTACATATAAATAAGGGTTATACCAAAATATTTTAGAAGTACTTTAATTATTCAAGTAGTCTGGGGTTTTTTTTTTGAGCCTTCCAAAGTGACAGTTGCTTTAAGAATCACAATATGACGTCATAGAGAAGCCACAAAATGGCAAAAGATGTCTAAAGCAACACTTCAAAATCAATTTGGATGCATGCATGTGCATCCAAAATATAGATTTCTACCTATTCCAGTTATGGAACATTACCCTAGCAAAATGAAGTTAATTTGGGAACTACATTTTTTTACTGACCCACGTCCTTGGCAGGATAGAACAGCAGTAGTAAGTAAGCAAAATGCTCCAAATTCTAAACAGCTAATCAAATAGTACCACTACAAGTATGAAACACTTCTGGAATGGCTGGAACATCCCATTTTAAGTTTAAAATCTTTTCCCTTTGAAACAATTTGCAGATTACACGATGCATTTCCTCTAATGGAAAAATGTGAAAAGCACTCAGCTGTGTGGCTTTAAATTTTTGGAATGCACAAGTAGAAATATAAAGGATTGTGAGAATATTCGTTGAAATATGAACCTGAAAGTATACTGTGTTCAATGGAGTTCAAGTCCACTCTTTTTACTTTTAAGATAATTCTTAAGAAAAAGAATTTCAGAAGACTGACATTAAGGAAAAAAACACAATATAACAGATGTCTCCCCACACCTTTTTTTTTTTTTCAAAGTGAAGGTGCTCTTACTAAGCAGGGCTTCTGCTAAGAAGGAAACTCAGACTTTAAGGGCTGTACACAATTAGCCCAGCTTTTGAAAGGAGGAAAAAAATGACTGGATTTAAAAAAAAACCTCTCCCTTACTTTGTGGACGAGGAGTAGCAGTGGCAGCTGCTGGAGGAGGCCCTGGCATTGGGCTTGTAGGCACAGTAGGAAGCACCTGGATGGTTGTTGTGGTTGGTGGGGCAGGAGCAGCAGCGGCAGCGGCGGCAGGGGCTGCAGCAACAGCTGTGGTCTGTGGCAGCAGGGTTATACCCATCTGTGCCAAAGGCTGCACGGCAGGGACAGGTGCGGCAGCAGCAGGGGCAGGGCTCTTGGGGGGATTGACAGGCACTGAGGGCACAGGATTAGCAGCTGGCGAGGAGGCAGCTGGGATGTCGTATTTCTGCAGTTGGAGTAAGTAAGTGTCCGCAGTTGGGACAGAACCCCAGCTCACTTCCAAGGAGTTGGTGTTGGCACGAACCAGC
The DNA here is from genome assembly GCA_004320025.1 of Laticauda laticaudata. Taxonomy (NCBI): domain Eukaryota; kingdom Metazoa; phylum Chordata; class Lepidosauria; order Squamata; family Elapidae; genus Laticauda; species Laticauda laticaudata. Next base: position 26,174 of record BHFT01032358.1, read on the forward strand.
TGAACCCGTGAAGGGGGTGGAGGTTTCTCTATGGGTAAAAGAGAACAAGGGTAGATGGTATTAGGAAAATTGCCCCACTGTTATCTGTCACGAGAGTACAAACTCCCACATTCCAAAGAAAACAAGTTTTCCATACCATTTTAAACACACACTTGAAAGGAAAGATTAGATTTTTTCCCTTGAAGATACTGTCACACAATACAGCACCAAAATATTGCTGGTTCCTCCCCAAACAATTTTTTAAAACTTCTTTTGATAGGGTGATAAAGTACTATTTGAGGTTCTAACTGTCCACCACTTTAATTCCCACAAAATGCCTTTGGCTAAACATTTTTTAAAACCAGGGGAAAAAAAGCTTGAGCCTGAGAAATTTGCAATTATACTGTTTCATAGACACCCCCCCTCCCCCGAAAAAAAAACACCACCATAAAACCAAGAAAGGGATAAGTATGGAATATTCTACAATCATTACCAAAATATTTAATTTAAAAGTTACTTATGTAAAGCATGATATAAAACCCATACAATCTCAACAGGGTCTAGTTTAGTTCGACTATTGGATCCTATTTTAATTTAGACGCCCTGATTACTTTTTGTGGGATGAGGAGAACAATCAATGGAACACTGGTATTATCCATAGTACACTTGGATTTATAGTGTGAGGCTATAGATCCAAAAGTTTTGGATTTTCTTTAAAAGAATGCAGAAAATGCATCCAGAGCAATGCACTATACTCAGTTCCCATCAGAAATTCCAATATGAAAGCAACATCCACATGTTCAAAAAAACCCACAAGTACACACCTTCCTGAAATGTGTACTTCAGGATGTAATTGAAGCAGCAACGTGTTTCACTGTTCTACCATATTTTAAAACTTCCATACAGAAAATCAGTTTGTTCAAATATTAGCACTATTTATGTTCCCGTGACAGATGATGACTCTCAACATCTTTCTTAAGAAATTAAGAGGGTCAGTTTGTGTGATAATTAACATGCTGGCCTAGAAACCAGGAGACTGTGAATTCTAGTCTCACCTTAGCAATGAAAGCTGTCTAGGTGACTTTGAGGCAGTCATTCTATCTTATCCTAACCTACCTCAAATGGTTGTTGTTGTGGGGAAAATAGGAGGAGGAAGGAGTATTAGATATGTTCACTGCCTTGAGTTACTATAAAGTAATAAAGGCAGGAAAAAAAATCTAATAAAATTAGGAGAATCCAAGCAAACAGCATAAGCCTATGAGACTTAACAGACTGCAACATCATAGAAGCCTGAGTAATATATAAACAGGTAGTTAGTATCCCCCCTTGCAGTACTTCTATCTAACCTTCTTACCGGTCTCAAGATACCAGAGATCTTTGCAGCAAACCTGGTTGTTCCAGGCTTTACGGTAGCCATCACGGCCACTCCAGATGTACAAGCGGGTATTAATGGCCACGGCACAATGCCCTGCACGTGCCCGTGGAGTATTCTCTTCCAGTGTGTCCATCAGAATGGGCTCCCAAGCCATGGAGTCTGCATTAGTAGATATATGCACAAAAAGTCAGGCTTCTTAGTAGAATACCAAGCAACTAAGGTTAAAAGAGGCACTTCCTATATGTCCTCCTCACATACCTAAGTTGAGACAGGCCAGAGTATTTGTGCATTTCCATTCCTTTTCATGTGTAGCCACTTTAACATCATCCATAACAAGGGGCACCCAGCCACCAAATACATACATTCTGCCAAAGAAAGAAAAGAATAAAAATTGAAATTTGGGTGAGAAATCAGTCTGAAACATGTCAGGATAGGAGCGGAACTTACTTGTTCCCAATAGTTGTGGCTGAATGCAGACTACGAGGGAGTGGAGCCACCCCTCTCAGATTGGGCTTGTTCCACGTCAGAGAATCTAGAGGAAGAAACAAACCAGAGGTCATTGTTTCCAAAAGGTCCAGCCTCTAAGTCTTCCAAAACACAATACACATACAAACTGGCTAGTGCTTGGATAGAACTAAAATTGTTTTGTCCTAGGATCTGCTCTATCAAAAAGCTTGTTTAAAATCTGTCCCCACTCAACTTTGTTGCTTTTACCGATATCAAGGGTCCAGAGATCACCAAGACGACAACCACTCATGCCCCCATATATGACCAGTTTGGATTTTTTGTTGTCTTTTTCTGTGTAGACCACAGCAGTATGGGATTCTCGTGGTGGAGGCAATACACCATAGGTGATGGGAATATCCCAGGACCCCACACCAGATCCTGGCCGCAGCTCCAAGATATAGAGGTCATTTAGGTACCTGTAAAAGAAAAAGAGAGAGAGAAAATGTGAAGGCCAGCAGAGAAATTGTAACTCTCCTGTTTTTTGCTGTTTTGATACCACTTGGGATGTTTTCTTAAAAACTGGAGAAAAGGTAAAATAAAAGGGAACATGGCTCATTACAACATTGCACAAAACCTGTTCTTTCTGATCTAAACTGGCAAAAAATCATTGTACCTGGACTGCAGAAGTATATCATATCAATGTACCTGGGGATGTTATTCTTAGGATCTTCACTGTCATTGGCCAATCCCCCAAAAAGGTAACATTTGTTGCCCACCAATGAGAAGCTATGACCAAGGCGGGGACATGGTGTGGACCCATTCTTGGGCATCTTGGCCTTTAATCTCTTCCATTCCCAACGGCTGGCCTAGAATAATAAAGGATCAAATCATTATTAACCTAAGCAATGCAAATTAATATAAAGAACTAAGTTGATTAATATAAAGCACTCACCTGCAATTCATACAGATCATTGCTGTACTTGCCATATTCAACCATTCCACCAAATACCAGGAGACGAGTTCCATCACAAACAAAACCATATGCAGCACAACCAGGTGGAATGTCTCCACGCACAGCTGGGATGAACCACTGGTTTGTAGCTGGAAAAAAAAAGAAAGAAATATGAAGGACAGCTTCCGTTCAAATACAACAGAGCTTCATGTGAGAACATTCTGGAAGCAACTCAGGGCTGGACAATTAGGATTTCATTCTTTCTCTCTTAACCGATACTTTTTCAAATAAAGGAGCTCTACAGAAATTGGAACTACTCACTCACTTTAGAAACTTTGTGTGTGTGTGGTGAAAATGAGATTGCCATCATTGCAATTATATTCTTATTTGCTCTCTCAACTAACAATTTTCACAGGATGTTTTTAAAAAATGGCAGTCTTTCAGGATAGCATGAAATAAAGGAAGCAGCCTGTGAGAGTAAAGGATGTCAGAGAAAAGAAAACTCTCCTTCCTGCTCTGGGACAACTGTCTGGATGAACGCAGCAGATAGCAGTAAGAGGCATGGGCGCTGGACTGTTTACAATGAGCAGGCAAAAGGAAGCAACCTATCAGAAGACGAGAGATGAGACAGCTGCCAATCAGGAAGCTGAGACCCACCCACTTCTATCCAGCTCTAGTTACACAGTAAGAGGACTCCCAACTGTAGGATATCTAGATGCTGTGGCTGACACTAAAAGTGGAGGAGGAAGGCATTCTCCCTCATGCATGTGCTTGCCAGCCAACATACTGCTTCATTCCACATATTTATTCTTGGACTTAACTAGTTATAGTCCCTTCTGTTTAGCCAGCATTGCACTGGCACTTACTGGGATTTTGATAGGCCTCCCAATCTAGCACTTCTACTTTCCAACCCACCCACCCCCACCCTCCAAGTAGTTGGTTTGTTCGTTACTAAAATATTCTTTTGTACTGTTTGACTCAAGGGCTGTATTAACAGCAACGCAGCAGTGGCATGAAAGCACTAAAGATACAAAAAGCAGAAAGCAAAAGGATCTATACAGGATGATATTGAATTAAAGAATGCATTTTCTAAGATGGAAACTTTTACTCATGCAAGAAAAGGAAATGCCAATTTCAAACAAAAATTAAAAATTATCTGAATACTTTTGTTAAAGAGAATTTTTCTGCTTTGACTTACTTAAAACATTTTGAGTCTGATTTTTTTCCAGAATACACAATGAGCTTGAAGCCTTTGCTCACTTATATCTATTTTAAACGTTTCATAGTTTTAAAATATGATTAGATCAATATCATTTGAGGGTTATTGAGTTTATTAATGTGAAAATCTGAATTCTTCCATTTAATTCTCAAAGCTAATATTTGTAGCTCTCCTCTGCAATCTTACTCTGGCAATGCTACTTTTATCATTTCCGTTACTGACAGAGTACATGTCTTAACCTTAGTGTGGCATGTTACCGAGACTGAAAATGAGACTAGTAAACCAAGTCCAGCCTTTACCAACCAACATTCTTTCTCTAGAAAAACTGTGCTAACTCTGTTGGAACTGTGGTCTCCTGAAATGCATCCAAAGGAGTCTAAACACCATCAATCTGGAGACCATCTATCTAGAGCTCCCCTCCTCAATTAGTAAAGCCTCAACTTTACAAGCAGCTAACCTTTAATTAAAAATATAAAGGCTAGGTAGGGATGGCATATATCTACAGGGTAGAACACAACTTTTCCAATTGGCACTATTAATAAACCCAGGTGCTGAACTATTTTAGGCAATTTCAAACCAGAATTGAGACTACAGGCAATTAATAGCCTGATACTCCAGATAAATTGACCCCTCTCAATTAGCTATAATGTGAAATGTTCCAGCATTTGCTCCCTACCACAACATTACTGTGGCATTCAGTTCAGTTGCATTCTTATGCACCCAAGCCAAGGGGAAAAAACAGGCAACAAAGGGTTAAAAGCTGTAGCATTCAAAAGTTAAATTTTTAGGCGCCAAGTCCTTGGGGAAGAAAAGCTCGCCATCTCATCACGAGTGCATTTGAGAGTCCATGAGGGAAAATAGTGTATTATCACTGCAGGGAGAGATAAAAATTACAATGCCAAGCAAAGTTGCACGGCTACTCACAAAGCGCTAGATTAATATGAAAGCACAAGAACTTTGTGTCCTTAAAGCACCCTGCACTATGTTCAAAACTGGTTCATGGGCTTCATTGATGGATAGTTCTTTAGATATTTTTCTGCTTTCAATCAAGTTGGCAGAGATCTCTCTTTTTGCCAACTATTCATTCCTCCACCTCCCACATTGTTGTAAGACTGATGATTTGAACTCCTATGGTTTTGACAAAATAATCCCGAGGTACGCTGTTGCTAGTCTGATGGGCATTCAGCCAAAAAAACATTGCTTTTATGTCCTTTCTGCAAAAATAAATCAATTCCGACACAAGCCAAGCCCAAGCGTGTAAAACGGAAAAAGTCTCCAATGTGAAGATGCTAGAATTCCATCTAATAGCTGTTGCAAGGCACATGCCAGTTATCATATTGGAAAGGCTGAAGAAAATTCATGAGAAACAAGACTTTACCGTTGTTTCATCTTTACAGTTCTCTCCTCTGTATCACTTATCTTTCCATACACCAATCACTTTGAGAAAATGAAAGCAGTTACACAAATGTAATGGGTCTCATGGAAACTTGTTAATATATAACAGTAGTTGCAGATACTTTTTTTTTCTATACAAGAGATATTGGAGATCATATGTTCATGGGAGAACTAAATCACTCTGGGACCAATTATAGGCGATCTTATGCCCACTGGACCCAAATGGGGCAGTGCCCTGGTCCTACGAATACCCTAAATACTGTTGCCCATTCAGGCCCCCCCTTACCTGTGTTATAGACATGCAACTCATCCACGATGCCCTCATTGCCCCCTCCGAAGACCACAATCAGCTCTTTGATTGCCACAGCTCTGTGTCCATGTCGGGGCCGAGGCACAGGGCCTGACCACCCAATCACACGCTTCCAGCGGGGCTGCAGCAGCCCTGCAGTGGCCCCAACACCTGTTGGGGAGCCCCCACTAGGGACAACAGGAGAGGCCATAGAAAGCACCTCCTCACTCTCAGTAAGTAGCCTTTCTAGCAACCAGTCCTCTAAAACAGCAGAGTCGTAAGGGCTTCCTTATCAGTTCTGATTCCCAAGCGGTGGCTCAAAAAAGATCCCCCTAAGCCACATGCACTGTATCTCTTCCGAGGGAAGACTGTCCGTGGAAGCAACACCAGATTTACTTTCTTCAGAGGACAAGAGCAAAGCAGTCCTCCCCAGTGAGGCAAGACGCCCACGATCCTTCTAACTACTGTGACACCCCCTCACCGCGGGCACCGGGTCACAGTCACCTCCTTTGCTGCAAACAAACTAATTCGGAGTAGTTGCGAACAAGAAAAGTAAAAAAATAAAATAAAATCTTCCCCTCCCCTCCCCCCCCGAAAAAAAAACTCTTGGCGGGACAAGTAGCTGCCCTTTTTATTTCGTGAGGCAGTCACAGCTTAGAGGCATACCCCGTTGCTGAAAAACTCCTAAGGCTCCCTTTCCGACAGTGAGTTTCGATGACCGTATTTCTCCCCCCACGACCGGAATACAGAAATCTCTATGGAGCAGACACCCACCCTTGCAATAAGAGAGGGGCTAATACAAAATTACCCCAAGTGCCTCCTGCCTTTTCAAAACCAACACCAATTCCCCCTGCGAGGGAACTACCCCGCGTGGGGCAGTTACTCCTCCCCCCTCGTAACAGGGCCCCTCTGCCGCCCCCCTCCGGCCCCCGCTCAGAGCCCGGCCCTGGGAGCCGCCATCTTGTGTTGCCCGGACGGAAAATGGCGGCCGCAGAGAGGGAGAAGCCGCCTCCCCCTCGTTCCCCCACCCGGCGCGTCTTCCCCGCTGATCCTGCCTACTCCCCAGCCCGGAGTTCTAAGCCAGGGCGCTCTCCCTCCGGCTTCCAAGCGCAACGGGCAGCTCGATCCAGCCCCGCTGTACGGCACCGATGGGCAAGCTACGGCTCCAGGCGCCTTCACGCCGCCCTGGGAGCCGCCATCTTGCGCCTGTGAGGAGTCTCTCTTCCTCGGCAGCGCCTGAAGGCGGAGCCAAAACGAGGCCTCTGTACGGAACCCCTCCCACTAGGGCGCCGCCATTTTCGGTGGGCAGGGCTGCTTGGGCACCGCCATGTTGGGGGACCGCCAAGTTCCTCTCTTTCTTTTGCGGTGCGTGTGGAGGGCAAATTCTGGGCCGGCTTCACCTCACTTTGTATTATTATTTTTTTCGAAGCTCAACAAGTTTGTCAGTGTTTTTCCCGGCTGTGAGCTGTGTAAACTCTCCGAATGTTGTGTGTGTGTGTTGCCATTTTGAATATAAAACTCCACCCCTTTTGCATTTTAAAAAAATCTGCTCCTCCAATAATCGGCTTCGCCACTAGGACCGGCCACGAGTGCTTTGGGGAGGTGCGATGGGCCTCCACCTCTCAGCAAGTGCTTCACTGCATAGCAACGCTTATGGGCGCCGCCATCTTTGGGGATAAAAATTGACGCTGCGCTCGTTTCGTGGATGCACGTGAATAATATTTATTGGATGTTCTCGTGTCATCCAGCGGATAAGACAGCACCTATGACCTACTCATGCTCAGTAATGCACCTGCTCCTGTTTTCCGCAAAAGCTATCTTGGTTTCTATAAATATTTTTGATCCTTATCCCGAATTTCAAGGAATTAAACAACACGATTCGAGATTCTGGCAGACTAATATAATATTGGAAATAAAATTCAGGTTTCATGCTTTCCTGGAAGCTGCCATTTTGGAACCTCCCCTTTGCTATCACTATCCCAAAATTAAAAAAAAACAAAACACATATGTCCCATGAAGTTCCCGGATGTATTTCCCTCCCTTTAGAGAATTAAAATGGCGTCTTTCTCCAATGTCCGTATGTCGCCGCCCTGTGTTGTGAGATTCAATATGGCGATTCTTGTATTCCCGGATGGTGCGGACATATACGCATTCAAGATGGCTGCTTCATAAATACCCGGATGGGCCGAACCTTCGGCAAAAACGGCTCCATTGAGAATCAAGAAACTTCCGTGTTACATTTTCCGTGGTACATTTTCTCGGTTAAATCAAGTTTTATTAAATCGCAGGATAATACCAATGCCCTACGCGAATTGCTGTACAGCCCCAAAATGGCGCCACCTGAAATCTCGAGCGGGTGGCGGTGACCGAAAAAGCAACCAAGATGGCGAACGCTGTACGTATCGGGAATCAAGATGGCGCTCACGTGCTCAATTACCCGGATGTTGAAGACAGGAACTAACAATGACGCATTAGGAATACAGAAAGAACAAGCGGGCTGTTGTGACGCCGGTTTTTCAGCATGACCAAAGCCGTTGATCGAAGAAGCTGCAAGGATTGGTCGACTCAAGTTGCCGGTTCAGATGTTCAGTTACTAACACACGGATCCGTAGGTGACTTATTGAAATTATCGCTATCGAATTTTTCTTGAATGGAGAAAGATGCTATTACGAGAACATACAGACATGAAAATAATATGATCTTAACAACGACTCTAGTAGTTTTCCTCTGGAGCGCGCCGGTCTCAATGCGCAGGCGCAGAGACGTCTCGCCGATAGGCCCTTCCCGGGTGCATCTGGGAGGACCCGGATGTGTTGGGTCTGTTCGCCCATGATAAGAGAGCGGGCTTTTTTTGCTTGTGTCGCTTCTTTCCTGAATTGCGATTGTCTTCGGCTCTGCGCACGTTGGCCTAACAATAAACCCCCGTGAATCCCGAAGGATTCATTTTGGAGTCTTCCTGCAGAGGGTGACGTTGCGCTGAAACCAGTTAAACTTGCCCAATAAGTATCAGCCAAGTCCTCTGCATGGTTACTCGGAAGTAAGTTCAATGCGGCTTTTGTCTTGTCAAGTCAATTCAGAGTTGCAAGCTTTGCATATTTATTATTATATAGTAGCGTAGGATTTTGGCGTGGAGCAGTAATTTAGAGGTACTGCAGCCTTAATAATATATCGAGAGAAAATAACTACCTGTATTTGGAACGGTCTCCTGTTTTATTTTTTACTAATGTTTCTCATCATTCAGCACTTAGATTCCCAAAGGTAGGGTGTTTTTCGGATATATAAAATCCCCAACTTGTTTTACTGCTCTGTATATCGGTAGTAAATTGCAGCAGATCTGCTTTTTTTCAAGGCTAAGTTAAATTCCTGACCAGCATCCCTGAGAAGGGAAGATCGTGCTAAGTCTCGAAAACTGAAAACAAGTGATTTATGTGCTGTAAACAGGTGAAGCAAGATCGTGAAGTTTTGCTATTTTTTTCTTGCTGAAGACCAAATCCATATATATTTAGGATCAGGAGGTACAATACCTGGAGAGAAATAGGGACCCTTATCTCATGAGTTCAAAATAAATAATTATTTTGCTTTGTAAATTGAATTCAGGAGTTTTTCTTCCTTAATAAGTCTTTTTGATATTTTTTTCTGTTTAATTTGCACTTTCTTTTTTTCCATACTTTCTTACTGTATACTACTAAAGTTCTTCTGTTTTACTTTTTACTTTTTGTAATTTTCATTGGGCAAGTTTTTAAATCATCATGGCTCAAATTGGCTAACTTACAGAATGCATCCAACATCTGGGACTGATGACTTGTGGGATTGAACTTTGGCAAAATTTTGGCTGCTTCAAATGCTGCTGTGTGGCCATGCTGTGGTCAGTTGCAGTCACGTAATTGTCCAAAATGAAAGATCAACGCTAACATTCAGAATGTAACTTATTTTAAAAAATAATTTTAAACAACATGCAGATGGGAACAAGGAGTGGGCTAAATTATTAAGTTGATTCATTTCAATTCCACTATCATGCAAAAGATTTTTTATATCTTTGGTTGCTTTTATTGTCACCTTTTTCTGTTTGTTTTATAAAGAGATTGTGACAAGATTGCAAATTGCACCTTTGAAAAGATTAGGAAACCAAGTCAGATGGCCCAATACAGCTTTGTTATTTAAGTTTTGATTAATTCTCCTTAACTGGTTGGGCATATTTTCTTTTCCTGTTTTATGCCTGCACTAATATTTTATCATGCTCATGCATAGTATATACTATCTAAATAACATCCTAAACAAGAATTTCTCAAATAATTTCCCCTTCTTTGTTTCTCTATTCTGAAATATTTGTTTCCCCTCTTTTAAATATTATGCTTTTTTGGGTTTCCCCTCTAAAGTTGAAAAGCACCCATCTGGAGGTATGGATGACTGCTAAGTATGTGACATCTAGCATAAAAAGTGTAGGAAGAAACTATTGCAGATTGCTGTAAGGCAGGGGTCTTCAAACTTGACAGCTTTAAGACTTGTGGACTTCAACTCCCAGAATTCCTCCTCCAGTCATGTTAGCTCAGGAATTCTGGGAGTTGAAGTCCACAAGTCTTAAACTTGCCAAGAGTGAAGTTCCTTGCTGTAAGCATTCATCTGCTACTGTAGGCTGAATACATTTCTGTTTTCACATCAAGTTATGCTATGTGTCATTACTTCAACATAAGTTGTATTGGTTACCCATTTCTTATAGGAAAAATGCCACAGTATATAACTGATATTTGGTTCCAGGAGCAATTCAAAGTGTTAGTCATTACCTAGAGACACCTTCATGGCAATCTGAGGGATTATCTCCAGTTGTCTCTGCCCACCTGGCAGGCTCAGAAAGGATAGGTGTACTTCAGGTGTCTTAAATGCTGTCATCTTGTGGGATTATGAAAACAATCTGCCTTGGGGAAAAAGCATTATCTGGAGATACTTACAGCTTTCACTCTCCAAATTTCTCTCCTAGTCACTGGGAGTTGGGTGGCATATAAATTTAATCAATCAACGGTGTTCTGGATGTCCCTTAAGACCTGGCTGTTCTCCTAGGCTTCCAGTTAGAGTGATTGTGTTTTAATTATAAATGCTTTATATTTTGTAAATTTCTCAGTATTTTAGTTGGGTGACGTTAGTGCTCTAGTTGCACAGAAATTTTGTTGAGATTTTTCTATGGACACATGCTGTATTTTAGTGAAAACAGGAGCAAATAAATTTTTTTCTTCAGCTGAAATATGGGCTTGACCTCTGATATATTGCAGAATAAAATAGTTCTATTTTTAAAACATACACACTCATGATTCTACTGCAAAGGTTTATGTATATATAAATAGTTTATTAGGTATGAAGTAATTGTACTTTTGGCTTGTGCTGTGCCAAATTTCATGATAGTTCTGTCACATCACTTTCTGTCCAAGTGTGTACTTTACCTGAGGATACTTTGAGATTAATTTCCCTATACAAGACCTTATTTCCTCAACCAGAGCATTTAAAAAATATTTATATCCTATGAGCAACAAGATTTTAGAAAGCTAGCAACAGATCTCTTTTGCAAAACACAAATCCACTGAAGATAACTTAATGTACAGTTTAACATTGCTGGGACAATAATTGTGACTGTTTTTTTCTCCTTAAATATGAGTCAGATATTGAAGTATTAAAATAAATGGCAACCATTCATTGACACTTACAGGCTAGAAAAAGCCATGAATAGAAATTGAAAGATTAAGATTACAGCCCTGTAAAGTAGGGCTCCAGCAGGTCTGAAATCAAAGCTTGTATTGGTAGGGGAAAGACAAGACAAAGCACTAACTGACATTAGAAAGGTGAAATGGAGGTCTGGAAGAAAACATAAACTGGAAATTCTAATGGTAATTCAAGGAGCCTGAGAAGGCTATGGCAAATCAATCCCAGGCCATCCTGAATGAAGCTGATTTTCCAGATACGTTTCCGTTTCAGACCTAGCTATGGAACGGGAACTACCTTAGTGACCTTGTGGGGAGACCTGCACTGAGGAAAAGACAGGGAGTGCAACACAGGTAGGACACTTGGCGTTTTGAACCACTGCTGATGAATTGAATGAAGGTCAATAAACAGCCTTGGTCCAGACAAGATGGAGATGCTGTTTGTGGATGATGCATCTGTCCAACTAAAGAAGCAGGTTCACAATTTTGGGGTGCTCCTAGATCTATCCCTGCCACTTGAGGCCTTCATGTTCTTTTATTAGCTTTGGTTTTATTAGACTTGTTTTTTTAGATTTGGTTGATTTACCAACTGTGACCTTATTGGACAGTTTTTATAACAGTTATTCACAGACTGGTAATTATGGATCATTGCAATACATTGCACAGAGGCTGCCTCTGAAAATGATCTGCAAACTTCAATTAGTTCAAAATAAAGCACTTACTAATAGAGGAGAATATTTGTAGCTCAGAGTTGAAATGAGTAGTCCTTGTTGCTTTCTTGTTCATAAAGCAGCTGGACTGCTTAGTCCATGGGTGTCAAACTTGATTGTGTCACGTGATGTATTGCAATGTGACATTTTTTGCCTTTGTGGAGCCTGGGTTGGCATGGCCTGAACATGACTTCGTGGGATTGACTTGATGTGAATTTAATGAGCCTGGTTCTTTGTGATTTACACAGTCTGCCAATCCATTTCTGATCTCAGTTCAAAGGGTTGATTTTAAGGCACTAAACTGCTTAAGCCCCTGTCCCACTGCACTAATGGATGCAAAGAGGATGTAAAACATTAAAAAAAGCTTGCCATCTGTTTGGAAAAACGCTATGCATCCGTTGTGTACTCACTGCATACGTGTTTTCATGTGCTCTATCCGTCGAGCATCCGTCCACTGAGATTTCATCCGCGCAAAAAGTTTTGAGCTGCACAAAACTTTGTGAACTGATGAACTTTCCGCTGGATACGATGTTAAATCCATGACATCCGAGCAACAAACGTTTATGTCCGTTTATCATCTGTTTAACGTCCGCTGTATCCTCTCTGCTTCCTCTGGGCATCCTCACAACTCACATCCGTTGCAGTTGAAACGGAAAGAGGGAGGAAACAAAAGGTACACGGAACGTCTACACAGCGTTAGTAGCACAGAAAATAGAAAGGATGCGCAGTGAAGGGTTTGGCATCCAATATACATCGCTAGGCCTTCCTATGAACATCCGTTTAACATTCCCGCTAACATACCACCCCCGTCCGTTCTTTTCCGTTCTGTTTATGCAAATTTTCGCCACTTTTTGGAGCCGGATGACAACGGATAGAGCCACCCCCGAGAATCCGAAATTTTGCTCATCCGCTGTGTCCTTTATGCATACATTTTGCGTCCGTCGGCCAGTGGGACCTAGCCTTTAGGAATAGGTTTAGGTGCAGGAGTGCTTTCTCCTGTATGACTTTAAGATTATCAGGTGAAGGCCTTCACTAGGGCCTCTCACAAAGTAGCTGAGCCAAACCTGCAAAGGGCAGACTTTTCTGTGGTGGCATTCCACTCCTAGAATTTCCTCCCCAGAGTATCTTGATTGGTTCCCATTAGTAACATCGTTTTGGTGCCTAGGTGAACACCTTTGTATCTTCCTAGCTTTGTAACTGCTTTTAATATATCTCAATTCTTATTCATTCGTTCATTTCCTACAGCCGGTCAATGACTCTGGGCTTTACAATTCAAAACAATACAATTAAGCCACTAAAAACATCTGAAAACAATAAATAAACAAAAACATTCAAAATGAACATACATAGCAGCTGGGTTTTTTGACCACTTAGCCATGCCGCTAGGAAAAGGGCCCTTGACACATTCAAGGCTCAGGAACATAGTCAGATTTTTAGGGCCTTACAAAAATCTAATTGTCAGAGCATGTTCCATAAAGCAGGGGCCACTCTGGAAAAAGCCCATCTTCTAGTCCCCGCCAGCCGATGTTCTTTGGTTGATGAGACTTGGATATTGTTTCAGTTTTTGAATAATAGCTGTCTAGTTTATATCATGTTTATAGTTTATTTTATGTTTTTATTTAAATTGCATTTTAGTGAGTTTTATTATACATTTACCAGAAAGCTCCAGCTGTTGGCTGGTTCATACATAATAAATAGTGAAATGTGTTAAAAATAAAACATGTAATCATTTTTTTTGCAAAATACTTTGGAATTCTTTTACTAATTCATTTTTAAATTTAAATTGGCTCCTCAATGCACTTCAGTTCCCCTCATTTTTTAAATTTTCCATATAAATGTGCAATATTCATGTAAATAACTATAATTGAAATATATATTTTTGGATTGCAATTTAAAAAATGTGTAATATTCATAATTTAATCCAGGATATTATCCTATATATTATTATATAGCTGTCTTTCTGGAGACCTTAGTTCCTATAGATACATGCAATACTGTGGTTAACTTTCTCACCATGGTAATAAATATATTGCTTGGTCCTTCTTTTTAGGTCCCCCTTAAGGATAGTGTGATTGAGTTTGATAGTCCATTCTGGTTTTGCATAATACACAATAGCAATAACACTTAAAGTTATATTCTGCTTCACAGTGCTTTACAGCCCTCTCTAAGTGGTTTTACAGAGTCAGCATCTTGCCCCCAACAGTCTGTGTCCTCATTTTACCCACCTCAGAAGGATGGAAGGCTAAGTCAACCTTGAACTTAGTGGGATTCGAACTGCCAGATTGCAGGCAGCCAACAGTCAGCAGAAGTAGTCTGTAGTACTGCACTCTAACCACTGTGCCACCATGGCTCTTGCATAATACACAAGGTTATTATATTTGCCTAGTTTGTAGATCATGGTCATGATGTACATGCAACAAATTACAGTAGCACGATTCATCTATGTTTCAGTATGGTATACAAACCTGGGCACTTGGGTGAGTGAGTCAGTAAATTATTGTTCAGTGAATTATGAATAAATGTTACGCAAACACAGCCTCAGTATTATTCATTCAAATCAAGGTTGTTTGTGCAAGGATGATCTTCTTAGAAGTCCACGACTTACTCTCTTTTTTCTGCACCCTCTTCTGCCAATTGTATCTTTCATTCTCCCTCCACTCTCAAATGTTTTGAACCTTTGTTCAGTCATTCTGTAACTCTTGAGTGTTGTTTCTGTTTATGTGGGCTGGGTAAGGGAAAGCAGGTTGGTTATGAAGAGACATCCATGTCTCTCCAAAATTAGAATTGATGGAAAAGAAAAGAATATATTGTGTTCACTGATCAAAATAGTACATACTTTGGTAGTAGTGTTTGCTGACCTCAAATGGAAATATATGAAAACTTCTGATTAAATTGGGATAAACTAAAAATTAGAAATAATATATAAATATTAAAGTGCTAAAAATGTAAAGTGTTATAATCACTAAATCATAATATTTTACCAAAATAAAGGCAAAAACAAAAATATACTGACTTATCATTTTAGATTGGAGTACACTTTTCTTTTTTTTTTGCAAATAACATAAAATAATACAAAAATTGTCAGAAGAAATGAATTTAAATTAAGTGCAGGTGATGAATTTCATCATAACATTAGCGGTACAGGAACACATGACCTATGATTTCAACTGCTCCAGAATGACAAGAACAAAGCCACTCTTTGAATTGGATTTTTTGGTATCTCCCTTTCAATGAGAGGATGAAAATAGTGTGGAATTATGTTGGTGTAAACATGTTTATTTAGGAAAGACATTATATTGATGTTCACACTCCGGAGAAGATGCTCGGAGCATTCTCTGCAAATCAGTATGTTAATTGATTTGGGGTAACTTTTAGCTTTGGGGAAAACCAAAGAATTCAAGGTTGTTTTAGATGGATCATTTTATAATTTTGTTTCCAATGTCATTTCCCAAGCTGAGCAAAAATGAACTAATAATCTGAAGGTAAGCTTGCTGTGATATTTGCCATCTTATTGATAATCAGGGTTTGTTCAGCTTTTAATAGAAAATGTGTTGCTAAAGTCTCATCACTTCAACTGGGTGCTTTTCTACTTGCTCCTTAGCAGTTCATCCCTTCTGTTTTGAATCTCACAATTTTTAAATGAATTATATTTTTGTTATTGATTCAGATACTGCAGTAAAATGTAGGAATGGGGCATTATGTAATGGTATTGAGCTATGACATAATAATGAAAAAGCTGGATGCTGTACTTGAGCAATACTGGGACATCTGTAAGTTTCAAAGAGCAAGAAAATTAAAATTCCTGAGCCATGAAATTCCCTGGGTGATTATGCCATCCCTTTTTGAATAAACAGTTTGAGTGGTTGCAAGCATACATATACTCCCCTCGGCTTAGAGAAAAGATATGTAGTACATGGGCTCAGGAAGACTTCCAGTTGATGCTTCTGATCAGGACAACCAGGTGATTTCTGAATAAAAATCCCCAGAACCTGAAGATAGTGTTCATTAGGAATAGGGACCTATAAACCCATTGGTGCATGGACCATTCTTTACCCATAGCAACTGAGTTTAGGTGGTTTGTGACTGACCCGAAACATTTGTGTTTGGCCCAGATACCAAAATGAGTTGTTTTGTCCTGAATTATGGATTGAAAGCAGAAGAGCAGGGAAAATGCAAGGACATTGGTGAAGAGAGAGGAGGGGGGAGGGGCTACAGCAGAGGGGAAAACAAGGGGAGATCAAAGGGGGCCAGCTGGTTATCACCCTGGGATTTGATATGTGGAGAGAAGTGGTGATGTATCCCACTTTTGTCTTGCGTTCCCTGCGCTCTCCAGGTTCTATGAAGCTTTTGTATTGGATGGACCATCCAAAATGGTGATCAGAATTTCAGAGTGGATTTTTTTTTCCTACTTGAACCAAATAGGCAATGTATTGTATTTTCTGGGTTTAGTTTAGTTTTTTGTATTCCATAATTGGAAGCATTTTCCTGATGCTCGGCTAGGTGGCAGTCTCTAGCTGTCTTGGAGTGATCTCAGAAAAATAGGTTTGGATACATCTAGTATTTAGATGAAAAGAATCCCAGGACTATATATAGCACATTGCTTTGTGGGACTTGATGGGGTATATCTCATGTAAGTCATGTTGCAAGTTAAACTACAAGGCAGTGGCGAGCAAATTCCATGGCAGGAAAACCTCAGGCCTGGTCCATATGGTCATTAGGAACCAAGCTTGATGTAGAAATAATCTTGTCCCCCCCCATGTAAATAATGAACAGTTATAACCAAATTAATAAACAACATTGGGTGCAATACCATTTTTTTTTGAACAGTGTTTAGAAAATCTGTGCATTGACAAAATTTCCACCTGTCAAAAGACCACACTGTTTGGATACTATACCAATTAATTACAAGATCTTAGGTTCTTGGGAAGAACTTGATGCGAATGAAAGCCAACACTAGGTAAAAAATTAGCAGCTGTGATCATATTGAACTTTTCCCCCACCTGAATCTTTTCCCAACTCTAAATTACTTCTGAAATGTCTTTTAAATAATGTCACAGATTTATTTCAAAGACAGCACAGTAGATGTGTCTCTAAAGATTTAGGTATGAAAGCAACTTGTTTGCAAGAAAGACTGGAGAACAAAGTTTTGTAGCCTGAGCTTAAAGAGCTCTCTAGGCTTACTATTCAGCACTTGCTGTCTCCATGGTCACAAAACAGAAGATCATGGGAAGGAAAGAACCCTACCCCCCATTTCCCCACTAAGCAGTAATGTCACCAATAGCCAATCCTGCCACTACAGCTGTTTCATAACAGTAAATGCTAGAATTGTGAGTACATGAGCTGCCAAGAAAACATGCTGGGCCTTTGCTTGAGTAATCTCATGCTGTTGGCTGTTTGAGCAGGAGAGGGAGGATGAGTGTTTTCAGCAATGCAAAATGTCACCAAGCTTTCAGGTTTCTAAGAGAAAAGTTTAACTGAACCCACTCACTTCCTGTGCAGCATTAGTGGGGAAAGTATCAAAGCCCACCCAGGGCAGTAAATTCATCTTGCGAAACAAATCAGCTGTGTCATCCATTTCATGCTCTCTTCTTGTTTCTTACAAGCTATTCTAGGAGGAATGGGACTTCAACGGATGGCCAAACTGGTAAAGCCAGTGAATAAATAATGGAAAACAAAGCATTTGTATCGGTGGCAGTCATTTGGCAGCAGTGCAGAGTGAGACTCAAGACTTTGAAAAAGACAGCTATGAAGTCAGAAGACAACAAGCCATTCTTGCATGTGACTGGATGACTGCTGCTTTGCATACTAGCGGTGGTTTCAAGAATTTTTGATGGCACTCACACAGATACTGGCTACGAGCATTACGCTGAACCAACGGTGCCTGGAATGCCAGCTTTCCTTGCTATGCCAGCAAATTGCTTAATCAACTTGGCTTATGTACTTCTGGGTTGGTACTGGTGGCCATCAGGTGACAAGGGTAGGCAGACTTACTTTCAAGAGGTCTTTGCCCTCATGGCACTTTTATATGGGCCTATACAATGGGTCCGGCTGTGGACACAGCATCATTGGGCTGCTGTATTAGATCAGTTGTTAACACTACCAATATTTGCTTGGGTCATTATTTGGTGCCTTTTTCTTGAAAATGGGTGGGAACCATATGTTTTTCTAGCCATAGAAGTGACTTCACTGACTAGTTATGCCCTGGCATTGCTTCACACACAAGGTTTTGAGTTGGCATTGAGTGGACATGTAATTGTTGTTCTTTGGAGAATACTGAAAGTGCAAAAACATTTTGGCAATGCCAGTTCCATCTGGATTATAGTTCTAGGGATGATGTGTTGCTTTGGTTTTGTAAGCCTCAAGATGTGGGATCGGGAACTGGCCCAGTGGGCAATCTTCTCTCGACTCACTGGCCATTTTTGGTCCAAAGTATGCGATGTGCTGCAGTTCCATTGTGCTTTTCTCTTCCTTACCTTAATGAGCAGATACCAGCGAAGCTCAGTGAAATAATCTATAACTTCAATGAACAGTCTGAATCAAAGGAGGAACAGTACAAGAACATACTGTTATGCAGTGATGGGCTGCTGCATGGTCGCACGGGTTCGGACTGATGAGTCCGAACTGATGAGTCAATAACAATGCATGTCTGGCATGCAAAGATTCAACCCTTGGAATCACTAAGGTCCATATGGAGAAAGACCGGTCTCAATCTAGGGGAACTGCTCCACAGCATGATTTGAACGAAAGGGATTATTTGAAAAGTCATTTTCCTTTTATTCTGAATAGCTGGCTTTGCAGGGTCACTATACCTCAGTTGCTTTCTTTCTTAAGGCCTGTGCAGACTGTTTCCTGAGCCCAGTTAAGTTGGCTACAGGAATATATAGCTAGTTCTCGACTTATGACCACAATTGGGCCCCAAATTTATGTGGTTAACTGAGAATTTGTTAAGTGTGTTTTGCCCCATTTTACGACATTTCTTGCCACAGATGTTAAGGGAATCAGGCTTCCCCATTGATTTTGCTTCTGAGAAGATTGCAAAAAGTGACCCCATGACCCGCAATATGTCATAAGTATGAACCAGTTGCTAAGCATCTGAATTTTGTTCACATAATCACGGGAATGCTGGAAAGATTGTAAATGGTCATAAGACAATTTTTTCAGAAGCTCAATGTGTAACTTTGAACAGTCACTAAATGAACTGCTGTAAGTCAAAGACTACCTGGATACTTTTATCTAGGAACTTAGTTTAAGGTACATAGCTCTTCCTCTTGTATCCCTTCCCATCATCAGGGTTTGGGCCAAAACAGACTGGCCAAAGCCACACATTGAGCTTCCATGGCTAAGAATGAATTTGAACTTTCATCTCTGTCCTTTGTCCAAAGTTTAACCTTTTCCTAACACAACTTCTCCCTTTCACAGTATTGCAATGCAATTATTCAGCATGATTAATATTTAGCATAGTTCAGTTTTGAATACTGCAATGTTGAACTACATTCTTAAAACATAGAATCCTATCATGCAGCATAGCCAAAAAAATTCATTGTCAATGAACAAAACTTACCCTCCTGACATATAGATGTTTTCCATGTTTTTCTCTCCCATCTCTTTATTATAATCAACCAAATGTAAATTTGGGGTTTTTAAATTTTTCTCTTTCACTGTGTACTTTCTTCCTCTTACTGTTGTGGTTTTCTGAATTAAACAAGAACAATTATAAAACATACCACTTTGATAACCATCTGGTTGAAAGATTGTGAATCCATTGTGTATAGTCTTGGGGGTTTATCTTCCACATAGTTTCACAGTTCAGAGTTTCTTGCAGAGAAAATAAGGGGAAGATGGTACAAGAGAAAGCAGGTGTTCTTACCTTCTCTGAAAACCCTGATAGGACAAAGATTCTGCTTTCTAAGTTTCCTCTTCCACAGGAGATAGTCTTGTTTTTTTTGTTGCAAACTATTGCAAAAATCTACACCTTGCCATGTAAACCATAAACTAAATGATACTGACAACTTACAAATATATAAAATGTTTTATTATCTACTCAGTGTTAGGGAGCATGTAGTGAGGAACTTGTATAACCATGAAAATCCACATCGCCACTCTCATCCCACCAGTTTTAATCTCCATAACTCCAATGGTGTGTTCCATTTATGACAGATTGCTGGCCTGAATCCAAATTCTACCAGAAACGTGCCACACTGGTATCAACTAAGGGAACAGGCATGGTATCCAAAGGAGGATAGCATGACCCTTATAATTTGCAAAGTGCTGTCAGCGCTATGAGAACTTTGATCCTGTATTGGTTGAATTTGTCACTCAAATTCATCACTCTCTTCAGGTTCACGAGGTGGCCCAGCAAAGCGGTCTGAAGGGAAGAAAGAAAAGAAACTCAGGTTTCAGCCTCTCACAAAACAAATATTTTCCAACTGCTCTTCAGGGTACTGATCTCAGCTAACAGTGTCTCACCTGTCCCAAAACTGGAATACAGAAATAGCACAATAGGACCATAAATCCGTCTGGGTTGCCTTCAATCCATCTTTCCTAAAGCCACTCCAAACCTAGTATCCTCTACTTGTGATTGAGAGTTAAAATCTTAACACATCTGGAGAATACCCACATGTGGAAAGAATGACCTAATGACCAGATTACTGCTGCTGCCCTGTGTCAGAGAGCTTGCATTTAGCTTCTTGGATGATTTGTGCTATATTGAATAAAGAACAGACATCTTCTGAAAATAATGACTTCCCATATTTGTTTATTTACTTAAAACATTTCTACAAATTGTGGTTGAAAGTCAAATAAATAAAACGTAACTAAACTATGCAAATCCAATTCAAAAGAAATTGGCTCAAAGCCCCTAAAAAGTGCTGTATATTAACAATTTATTAAAGAAACACCTATGCCAGAACTCCATCCGCATCCCAGCTCTAGTGCCTGGATAAAGAGCTAAGTCTTCCAAAAGTCCAATAGAGATTGCTATTTGAAATCCAGGGAGAAGGCTATACAACAGGACAGTCCTGCTTCCTGAGTTCCACCTGGTAACATGGGTCACCTAGGAAGCCTGGAGCAGACCCACTCTGCCAGATTGGTCTCATGACTACATATGGTTTTAAAGATGACAACTTTTCAATAGCACTTGGAAGCCGAACTGAGACCCAATGCAGGAGTGATCCATGGGCACAGGCAGGATCCATTTTGAACCAGCTGAACTTTCCAAGTGCTTTTTTAAAGGCAGCTCCACACAGACTATGTTGCAATGGTCTAATCAGAAGGTGATTAAGACATGAGTGACTAAGACATGAGTGACAACCAGTAATGCTTACTAATCTAGAAATGGGTGCAACTGATGCACAAGATGTACTTTTGCAAAGACCCTACTTGAACAGGACCTGTGAGTCTGAACTCCCAGACTTTGTACAAACTCTGCTTGGGGGAGTGTGACCTGATTGCTATGAATGGTGGAAAATCACTATGTACAGGGGATCCCAAAATCCACAAGTAATTTTTTAGAGCTACTTCATTCTAATCTGCACAGCTTCCACAGTTGTTTTTAATAGAGGCTTTATATATTTGAAGTAAACAGTTTGTGCACAAGCAAGCCAGGAATGTCACACCTGCTGCTCCTATTGTATGACTTTCCTACATGAAAAAAGACTATTTGTCCAAACTTATGTGCAATGTATAAGGCCAGAGCATTTAAAGCACATAGACCATCATGACATGTTCTATTCCTATCTGTCTACGCAAGGTTCAGATAAAAGTATTCTTGCTCTTGCTATCAAACGTTTTCTTCTATTGATCTTAAAGCTTATGTAATCTTTTTGATTCGGACATGAAAATAAGGAAGGACAGTTTATGATACTTCTTTACTGAGCACGCTGATTGATGAGATGAAACCGAACAATGATGATTGGAACTGAACTGCCATTCTTGAAATTTCACTCCCTAATTTAATAGAACCAGTTTGGGGATTGATTAGTGCCACCTCCAACTGCACAGCGTTTCAGAGGTGGGGCTGTTACCTCCTCCTGAAGGTGTAGAGCCAAGCACACCCAGGCTGTCAAGCTCCCCCTCGTGATAGAGTGCCAGCCGTTCCATCATGCGCCTCCGTGCTGGGTTGATGACAATCTGAGGAGCAGAATCACCTGTGGAAAGAAAGGAGACTAACACTAAGTGACAGCCTACCTGGATCATCAAATTCAGGCCCTTAACAGAAGAGCTGGATTAGTGTGTATCTCCTGGAGTAAACCAGATAAGAATTCACAACTAGATGAGTTAATTTTTCTTTCCTGTGAAGCTACATTGACAGAATCTTGCAAGTATGAAAAGTACAGTCCTCCCCCCTCAACCCCACCATCTTTACAACCTGAGAAACAAGGGAGGGTATCTTCTGAGCCTCTTTCCCCATCCAAGTATCCAATTGCAGGCTATGCTCTCTCTTATCTGACAGTTCCCTTGGCAGCATCTCTGCCCAGTGTCTTAAGGTCTTTCTCACATGATCATTTTGGTTAGCAATAGTGTCATTCAGCTGCGCCAGCCTGGGTATCTTTGATGCCAGATGAAGGAACCCTTACATTTTGAGCTTCGTAAAAGGCACCTTGGTTGCAGCATTGCTTTTAAGTTGTTAAGTACTTTCACTCCTACTTTAAGGCTAGTTTAAGGTAGTACTATCCTATTAAAGCTGTAAGCCTTCCTGAGTACATACATTGAAATTTTAAAAAAAGATAGCAAAAGATAGTAAAATGTTAAAGTAAGGGTACCTGAAGGTTACCAGATGTAAGGCTGGGTGGAGATGGTACAGAATAAGCAAGGAAGAAATGCATTTTTAAAAAGTTGCAGCCCAGAGCAACCAATGATTAAAACAAAATTGACCAAACAAGCTCTAAAACATCAGATGAACAGGTCAAGTAATTAACATGCACGTGGAACAGTATTTCAAGCCACATTAGGCCATGACTTCAACTTGCTCCATATTACTGACACACCAAAAGTCCACACCTTGCCAGGGTTTCAGGTAGGCATTTCCTAAACCAACTGGAGATTTCAGAGGCTGAAACTGGGAGCTTAACAAATCAAGTTTTATGTCACATTGTATCTAATCTCATTGTATCTAATCTCATTGTATCTACATTCCACAAATAAGTGATTTAATGTTAGTGGGGGCCTACCTTCTTAACAGCATCATTCCTTCCATCTGACAGCAAAGCAGAGGAGGGAAAATATTTCAGTCTATTACATTTAAATGAACACGCCTGATAACCAAGTGCCCACAGCCCACAGTTGTTGTTTTCATTTAAAAATAAACATTTGGAAATTTCTGTCTATATTACAGGCATTCATTGCACATCTGGACTTGTTGGAACAAGGACCCATTAAAGTATTCCAAACAAATGCCTTAATTATTAAACTCAGCTGATCCAATAAATGTTGTTTCCCAACCATTTTTCTTATTAGCAAATATTTCATTATGCTTAATAAATACTTTAAATTTCCAACCTTAGTAACTTCCAGCTCTTTGGTGTTCAGCTCACTGGATTTCCCAAGTAGTGCAACCATTGCTGAAAATTCTGAGCTGAAGTCTATACATCTGGTAGTTGATAAAACACTGCTTTAAATATATGACTGTTATTTGCCGCAACATGGCCTTCATGATACATAATGTTGTTTGCTTTTGTTTGGCTTGTCATCTTGTGTGAACCCCACCCTTATAGCTTTCTGCTATCTGTTTCGCCGGCTGATCATTCTGTCTGGCAAAGTGGGAGAAAGAGATGCCTGCAGAATATCATACCTAACTGGCCAATAGATACAATTTCTCTGGTCCCTCTTCTGTAGCTCAATAATTTGGAGTTGGCCTCTAGGCTTTCATCACTTTCCTCAGGTTCATTAAGAGGCATGGATGAATAGTAGTCTTCTTGGGGTGTGTGAGGTTGCTGTGGAGGCAGTAGTAAAGAGGCAGAAGATTTCCTGTGCAGGGGTAACTGTAGCCTCTCTAGCTCTTTATAGACCTGCAGGATAGGAAGAATAGTTACAGACTATTGCTTAGGAACACCATCTGGCAAATAAAATAACTCACTCATTCTTCAATTTCCAAGGCAAAGCCAAGGTGGCCACATAAATCAGCTTCTTTCAAAATAGGAAGCCGCATTCCCTCCCCAGCTCACTTATTGTCTGATAGGCAGCCTTACGATACACCTGAAAAGCCGCAAACAATATAGTTGTCAGCTCATAAAACATTTTGTACACATGTTTTATAGTTGACAATAGAAAGAAGGGGGGGAGTTTCAAAGAGCAGGCAAGAGTGTGGAATTGAAAGTACATTCCATTCATATTTTCTTCAGAGACTGATTAAGTGACTGAAGCTTCTGCCGCAAAAAATATCTAATTGGAGAGCATAATTGATGACTCTTGGCTATGGATGTTTTTCGTTGGATGATATACCCAGAGGGGTGGCGGGAAGCAGGATCAAGGTTGACAGCGTATCTGGCTATGCCCAGGTTGACATAGAATGGTAGTTTCAAATAAATCCTCTTTAGTTTTGAGAGTGTAGCTCGAGGCTCATTATTTAATTGGAATAACTGCTGGAACTCTGACAATAGTGAATATTCTAAGTTGACATTCCTTCACCTATATTAATGGTAAATGGGGCACAAATAGCCACCAACAGACACTGTGGTGCCAGTAGGAAGCAGAAGCAAGAGATTCAATATAACTGCCCCATTTGCCATCATTAATTCTTTCCTTCTAGCGTTCACACATTGGTCAGTTCCATAGAAGTGATAGGGGCAGCCGCAAATGAAAACAACACTCCATCGTGACAGAAACATTATCCTACCCCCAGAAATAAAGGAATTCTGGACTGGAATTTGGGTGTTGCTTCATTTTAACCCAACACCCTTAATCGATGGTCATCTTAGCTGAGAATGAAACTTAGTAAAATCTGGAAGACCACTGGTTCCCCCTTCCTGCATCCTTCTAGTTTCAGGTCCTATGAAATGGGTATAGATAGCTGACAAAATAAAATTAACAAAAACAATGGAGGGAGAAACAGCGGGTGAGCTGTGTGTGTGTGCGCACACGCGCATGCGTGCATCTCTCTTTTCTCTCTATGTTCTATCATGAATATGCCATCCCACTTTCATTTATACTATATGACCATCCCAGAAACATCAAGAGATACAGATGAAATCAAATTGTTTGGAAAGTATCTGAAAGCCTACAGGTTTTTTCTCATCTGTGTTCTTAGTTCTCCCGCTGAGGGAAATAGAAGCATTCTTTTAGTCACTAAATGGTTTGTAGACATTGATAATTATTTCTCAGTGACTCATTCACAAGTCAGGGACAACTTGGGATAATGTTTTACAGTGCTTACAATGATCTGGGTGAGTCAAATGAATTATGATCCTCTCACTAGATCTTTAGACAAGTAACAGTTTGCCCTTGCATGCACAAATCAGATACATCTGAGGAGGAAAAAACAGACTTTTCTGATGCCAACCAACTGATATGAACCCCCAGGTAAAGGTTTGGTCTGGAATATTTCTAAAATTTCCACTTTCTAAGTACACAGATGAGCATACCAGGCACAGATATAGACAGAGCTATGGAGATGTTCAAAGAAAGGGATATAAAAGAGAAGCTAAGAGGAAACACTACTACTGTGTATGTATTTTTACACACACACACACACACACACACTCTTTATGAAGCTGAAGTGAAACAATAGCAGAAAGCAAAGTCGGTATATGTGAAAAGAGAACAGATTCAGAAGGTAACATACACAAAGCATGAATGATTATGCCAGATTTTCATGGATGTTCAAAACGTTCCCTGACTGTGAAACAAAGGCTTAAAGTTAAAAGCTTTGTTGCAGCAAAGCCATTCCCAGATTTCTTCAGAGGAAGAAACTGAATGTTTGTTCTCTTACTTCAGCCATTGAAGGGCGGCGCTTGGCACGCGGGTGGAGACAGCAACAAGCCAACTTTCCTAGTGTTTTGCCCAGTTGCTCTGGACAGGGGCCAGGCCGGAGGTCGACATGCTTTTGGTAGAGATGACTGCCAAGCTGAGCTGCTTTGGTATGACTGGAAGAAGTTGTGTCAGTTGACAGATGGGCTTCTTGCTCCTCTTCGTCATTTACCAGATCCTTCTGAAAGCACCAAACATGGGCAAACAATCATAAAAAAGCCAAGGTGCACGCCACAGAATTAATTAGCATAAGATGGGATAGGAATTGCTCACCAAGTACTTGCTATGTCCACGAGAATCAACCTCCATGGGCCGTCTTCCAGTCAAGAGTTCTAGAAGAACCTATCAGGGATGAAGAAAGATTATTTTGAACTATGGGAGAAACAGATAAAATACTACTAAAATAGGCACTTTGTTTTTTCCTCATTTTTCAGTACAGGCAGCCAGGTGACCAGAATTTCATTACAGGATTAGGCCAACCTAGGATAAAGTCGATCAGATTTATTATAAAGGACTTTTTTGTGTCAAATTTTGCAACCAGCCCTTTTCATAAGAACTCAGGGAACAACTGAATTATTTCCGGCTAACCTTTGATTCAACAGCTCTGAAAGTCAGACTCCATTTTCCCCAGAACTTAAAGTAAACAATATTAGGTTCTGGCAGGATTTTCCATCCTGCCTCTTAATAGAATATAGTTTTATTGTGCACAGTTTGAAGTCATTGAAGGCTCTCAATCCTAATATTAATGCAAACTTTACAATGTGTATTAACCAGCAGCCATAAAAATCAACATTAAAACATCAAAATTATAAATGGATATCAGAGTTCATTGCAACCCATCTGGTCAAATCAAATACAATTTATGTTGCTATTACTATTACTATATACAATATCAACTCTGAATCCCTTAATGATGTATAAAATGTCCCAAATCTTTTAAGTTGAGATCTAAATCAATTATAAAATGTAAATACGTCAGTATTTTGGCCATGATAAACCATGCATCACATAGCTGAAAAAAGTTTATCCATTATTTTAAGCAATCCCACAAGTATTTTTCCCATGACATATTGAGTCAGAATGTATAACGTGATACTTAGCTCTGTATATATCAGGCAAACAAAATTACAACTTTCTTTTAATTGCACCCAAACCATCTTAAGTTGCCCAGGGAAAGAAGATGTTCTACCAAAACTAGAAGTGGCTCCCTCTTCATTATTGGATGGATTTAATAGACATACCCTATGACTGTTAGGTGAATATGAAAGCTATCTTATGAGAATAACCCTCTGAATTGTTTAAAGAGATTATCCTCTCAGAAGGAGAAGCTGAACTCAGCATGTTCCTTGGCATCATCAATTATTTAACGTATTACCTGGAAAGATGGCAGACTACACATTCTAAGCAGAAGCAGAATACACCTGATGGATGTTATAGAAATGAATACAGGCTGTTGAACAGATGAACTTAGAATTACCCTCCACTTATATGACATATCCTGTCTTCATAATACAGTTTGAAATACAAGTATTTCTCAATTTACAACCATTCATTTAATCACCGTTTGAAATTACAATGGCACTGAAAAAGTGACTTAGTCCTCGCACTTAGGACCATCACAACATGCCTATGGTCATGTGATCTAAATTCCCCTGGCAGCTAGCATGCATTTATAACAGATGCACCATCCTACGGTCACGTGGTTTGTCTTTTGTGACTTTCCCAGCCAGCTGCCAACAAGCAAAGTCAATGGGAGAAGCCAGATTCATTTAACAACTGCATGATTCATTCAGTGCAATGCTTCACTTAACAAGTGCAGCAAAAAGGTTGTAAAAGTGGGCGCAACTCACTGAAAAACTGTCTGAGAGCCACAGAAATTCTGGTTCCAATTGTGGTCATAAATCAAGATCTATCTGTAACATTCCTGTTCCCATATTACTCACCACACCAAAGCTGAATATATCAATAGCAGTAGAAAGCATCCCAGTCCGGACATATTCAGGAGGTAGATAGGCCAGTGTACCCCTCACAGTCTGGGTCTGGCCTAGTGAGCTGCTTATTCCTGCCTGCTTTGGCCGGCGGCTGAATCGTGCCAATCCAAAATCAGCCAGCCGTGGATTGAGTGCTGCATCCAAAAGGATGTTAGAGCTGTGTATGACAGGAAAATGAGGTTTTGTCACTTGTTATTTTTTTTAACAATTTTTATTCAATTTTTCAGATAAAAACAAAAATCTCTTTTTAGTGGACAACATATTTCCGGGTCATCACCTTTACATACAAATATGATCGTATTACAATCTCTATCATGCATTACTTAATGTGTATAATATTACCTTTTCTCAGTTCCCTAATATTTCAGGAAAAGGAGAGACCACAATACATATTTAAGACCTACTATACAATAAAATCTCTACAATCACAAACATTATTGTATCATATATCTTATGATACATAACCTATTCATATTATATTAATGAATAAGAATCCATAATAGTGGTAAGACCAATAGACATAACAATAGTGCCGATATAATAATAATATTGCCAGATGGTTCTCTCTTGCTTTTAATAGTCTATATTGACTCTTATTTAGATGTTTTTCATCTGCATATTCTCCTTTCCATATCACACTTGCTTTTTATAAATTCTAAATATCAATACAAATGCTTTAACACTGAAAGAATAACAAGATAATGGTCCCCTCTTTTACTGCTTTGAGTGTGAACACCTCAGTGGTTAAAATATACCTATTATCCTCCAACTTGATTCCCAAAAGCCATTTATTTTAAGAATTTTACAAAATAATCTATATAATATACATTTACATTTGGATTCCGCAGCATATGCCCCCCCCTTAGATTGTAATAAGAGTATCACGATATTACGCACTATTCTCTAAATATTTTTATTGCAGAAATATTCTTATTACCCCTTGTCAACAGATCCCTGCACGAATCCCTTTTATCAATCGTCACAAGAATTATCGTCTGAAAAACAATATTCTCTTTTACACACCATTTTACTATCTTCCATGTTGCTTATTTCATGGGCCTGTTTCTTACTGCTTCTCCTCCTCCTCCTCTTTTCTCCCATATACTCTATTCACTTCAGTATTAATCCTCTCTCTTTCTTAATATCTTCCTATCCCCTTTCTTTCTGCTGGGTCTTTTCTGCCATTCCCGATTCACAGGTAATTCCCTTTTTGTGCCTTCTTTAAGTCTCAACTTTTTACGCCTTCCATTCTTCCCCATCTTCTATTGGTATGTTCTTTGTGTTAATTGTCTATTTACAAAATGTCTTCTCCTTGGAGTCCGAGCCACTTCTTCCTCGTAAGGCCTCTCTGTACTTTCGTTTCTATCTCACATGTCGCATTTCCATTTTTACCGACAACAAGTATTCGACTTTACACCATGAGAAGTCCAGTAAATGAATTTTTGTTAGCCTTCGTATAATCTCATATCTTTAGCTCCTTTTACTTACACAGAGATATCATTACAATTAACTCTGTTATCGTTTCTATGATCATTAAAACAGTCGTACAACGACAAAAGAAAAACCTTTGATTACATTTCCCTTTCTTCTTATCAATTCTTCACTGGAAGTTTGTCAGTTGTCCCAAACCGCAGGAGGTCTCACTACCACATACAAACAGCGATTCAAATCAATCCAGATCCTGTTTCCTTGCTTTTTTCTTTATTCTGGCTTCTACTTTTACTTTCTACAGAATATCCTTCACTTTTGTTCAGATAATTTTTTTATGTTATACTACCAACAGTTCATATCATAAACAGAATATGTTTTCCGTTGTTTAGAGAGCTTCAAAGTTTTTGTCGAAAACGGTTGGCACTCTACCAAATTTATACAAAGTCTTTTCACCTTTTTCCTCCTATTTTTTTTATTTAGGATTTTTTTTGAACTCAATGATTGCCAAACATCAGATCCAGTCTCCAACTTGTAAACTTTATGTATATTATTTTTGTTTGACAATCTTAAGTCCTAGCTTATTTTATGTCTGGTTGGTTATTGTCTCAAGAATATATTGTAGTCTCCAATTTAGTTAAATTCTTAGTTCCGGCTTCTTCCTTTCCAGTTTTGAAAGCCACCGCTTGAGCTGTCCAGAAATATTTTTCTTATTTTTTCCTGTGTCCTGTTGTAATTTCGCGGCTCTCCACTTTTCTTTATCTTAAGAATTCCAATGTAACCTCAATCCCGCGGTACTTGTTGTAGTTGCAAGCTGCCCAATTGTCCCAGCTTCAGATATTATCTACCTCTTTCTTCTCGCATCTGCACAAATCTAATCCAGCTGAGGTGCTCCTCTTCGGTGTACCATTTTAAACCACTACGGCTGCAGTCGTCTTTCGGGGGAAACAAAACCAAGCCAGGAGAGGAGAGATGCGGCTCCCCTCAACCTGGCTTGCGGCTTCCCCTTATTCCGCCACCCCTCCAAGGCAGCTTCAGCCCCTAATCGTAATGATCAGGGCTCTCCAACAAAAGAGCATGGACCATAGCCACAGAGAGATGCGATCTACAGTCTGTCAGCGAGGAGGCTCTGCCTTCTTCCCTAGGTTTTGTCACTTGTTGATGTTACCTAATTTGGTAATGAAATGTCTGCAAGAAAACCATCAAGCTCAGAGAGCACCAAGGACCTCATAATTCTTTCTCAAACTCCCATATATAATAAGTATGAGGAGGGAATTTTCATTTTGTTGTTTGGAGACTTGAAGACTCAACAATTGAAGACTCAGTGTTACCCCCAAATACCAGTTACAGGGGAAAGGAATATGAATCCTATTTGTGAGCGTCCCAAAAGCATTTGGTTGTCCATGATGAGAAAGAAAACCCTGGACTAGAGGAGATTATCCAGTAGGCTAATCTGAAATCAAGAGGAATCAAGACATCAAAAGATGGACACAGCTTAACGGATGAAACAGAAATTCCTTGAATCAGAAAAGTTATTTTGTCCTGGAAACCACTAATTTCAGCTTTGCTTCAATTTGCTTTACTCTTCCTAATACAGTGATCACTGAATTGGATAGCTCCTTGAACTAGGTACTACTCCAATAGCTCCAGAAAAAAGCATATAAAATAATAACATAAACACAGAAATCACACAAAATTAGTATTTAATCAATGACCAAGGCATTTCAGAATTTTGTTAATCACAATTCTCTGAAGCTCCAGTTAGCCTGCCTAATGATGTGGGATACTAGGAATTGGATTAGTGATGTCAAAGGACACAAATTTCTCAATCCAGCTACAATTGTGATTGCACAATGTTCATTGTCTATTTTCATACTCTCTTGCACCATCCTTTGCCACATCCCCTCCATATTGAAGCACAGAAGGTAAAGAGTTGTTAAACACCTGTCTCCTCACCCAAAAGGCAGGTATTCTCACATTTAAAAAACAATGCATTAGTTATGTTTACCTCTCACTCTAGGGAATGAGTTCCCCTTCATTCTCTCTTACCTCTTTACATCTCCATGGATAAGGCTAGGTGAGTCACTGTGCAGAAACTGAATAGCTCTGGCAGTGCCCAGAGCCACATGGAGTCGTTGTGTCCAGGAGAAGCAAGCACCAACCTAAGAAATTCAAAATAGTTTCAAGGACAGAAGCAATCCTGAGGACTTGTTTGCAAGAACAGACTACTTTTAAATAGAGAGGACAAATTCATTTAGATACCTGGCCATGTAAATGATCTTCCAAGGATCCCTTGGGCAGGAAGACATAGACAAGGCAGAAGCATCCCTGTTCAGCACAATAACCAGCAAACTCTACAATGTTAGGATGGCGAAACCTAAGTTACAAGTGAGACGGTAGTTAAACAACGGTAGTTCCAACACAACCCATGTGTTGTTCCCATGATTCTCTAGCACTGCCTTCTCCAATTTGTCACCCCTCCCCCTAATGTGCTAGGATTGGGGAGATGAAATCCAACATATTGGGAGGACACTAGAAAAACCCCAACCCATTATTTCATTTCTGGGATCCTACAGTACACCCAAAATAAACTTTGGTTCTTACCGGGAAAGTTTTTCCACTTCTGTGACAAAACTATTCTTTATTACAGTCCAGTCCAGTTCTGCTTCCTGTCAGTTAGTTTAAGGGAGATTAAAAAAAAGGAAGGAAGAAATGTAAGCATTCATTAGCTGGGCTAAGTGAAAAAGAATTCTTAGCGGTACAAAGGAGCAGGAGCCTTGCTCAGCAACTAAGGATCAAATGTACATGAAAAACACAGCCATGTCACACTGAAGGGCAACTAGGTCTATTATGGCTAATCTCCATGGCTATTATGCCTCTGGGCTGCAAAGAGCTCATGCCCAATCTTTTTTTTAGGATATGGTCTACTAGAGGTTCAAGAGTCAAGTCTAAGAAATTTTACAGTTCATCATTCCATGGATGAGTTGAGAGTGGAAATGAAATGAAAAGCCAGTGGAAATGAACATAAAATAAAAAAGTGTGAGCATTGTATGTTATAAAACCCAATAAAAATACCTCCTTGAGCCGTTTCACAGCATAGACAGTATTGCGCAATCGGGCCTGGTAGACGCAGCCAAAACCTCCTTCACCAATTTTGTGATGTTCAGAGAAGTTATCTGTAGCTTGGCACAACTCTTCTAACTGCCACTCAAAAGGGCATGTGGAGGGCAGAGATTCAAGGCCCTGGAACAGGATGGGCAGACATACCGTAAACAGAACAGAAGGGCAACCTTTCTCTCCAAAACACAGTAACTCTGAAGCATAAGCAATTCAGTCAGGAGTTTCTTCATCTCTGGCTGTTGATTACTTCTCCCCCTCAAATGGAGAAATGGAAGCAGCAAGCTTTCAATGATCGAAAAGTCATGTTTGCTTCAGGTCAGTTGGAAATAAGTTAGGGTAGCAGAGACTGGTCTCAGAGAAACTCTAATCCTATTTCCAGATGAACAAAATGAAAGAGATTAAATGAAGATCCTTAAAAACTTAAACTGAAGCTTCAAGTGAATAAGGAAAAGACAGAAAATGAATAGAAAAAAAGGAAGGCAAAACACTGAAAGGTGAAAATACTTTTTATAAAGCAAAATTTAATGACTCTTCCAACATCTGAATTCAGTAGATTTATGTTATATTCATTAAGCTACGGAAAATGAATCAGAATGCCAAACACCATGAAGTATTTATGACAAAAATACCTGACTTCTCAATCAGGAATCTTGATTGGGGGGGGGTGTCAGACTCTTAGACACCTGTTCAAAGTTAAGAATATACTGTACATGTTGGAAGAATTAGAAAATTAGAAACCAATGGGATTAAGAGATTAAGGTAAAGGTGGCCCTCATTTAACAACTATTCATTATGTAACCATTCAAAGTAATGATTTAACAAAGCACTGAGCAAATGAACTCACAAATGGTCCTGGAAATCCCAGCATCTCCATGGTCACATGACAGCTATTTGTGACCTTCCCTGATGGTTTCTCACAAGCAAAATCAATGAAGAACCCAGGAAGGAAGGTTGTAAGTCACTCTGCTAAGTCGCTCGCACTTTTCCCCACCCAATAAAAACCATCCCTGGCTCTGCTGCGTTTGTACCAGGACCAGCAATACACCCTCACCTTTGTGCATCTTCCCTTACTCAACAGCAACCTTTATTTGCCTGCCAGAATGTGAGCTGCCTGGGATTGTTTAACAACCTGTGGCTGTTGCTTAACAACGGCAATGGGAAGGGCCAGGATTGCCTTCGCTAAGTGATGCAGACATGTGATGTTATGCTTTATGACTGCATCACTTAACAATGCAAATTCCAGTCTCAATTATAACTGTTAACTGTGGACTACCTGCACAGCATAAGGCAACCAGAAGGGTGAAAATATTGATGTAACAACAGAAGAACTTTAATAAAATGATGGACATGGATCTTCCTATTGTTAAAATCAAAGAGAAATAACTTTGGTAATGGCAAAGCTGTGACAGTAAAGAGAAATTAAGTACTAGAGTCAGTGCAGAACACAAAAGGACATGAGAAAATGGGCTGGGTGTTAGGGATCTAAAGCAGAGCCATAAATAATCTCAAAAACCAATGAGAAAGGAAGAACCGTTACTCAAAAGATACTGAAAAACTTATGATTGAAGAAAAGGTAGTCACATATGTCTTGAATACTGATTATGCCTGCTTCGCACAATTAGATACAAAACAAAGTTGTTATAAAGCGAAACAAATCGTTGTAGCTCTCAGGAAATCCTAAATATCGGCTATTGCCACAAACAAATAAATATTAAAGTTCTACCAACTTTTGCCCACATCATAGTTTCTCTTATATTGACCATTATCTCTTCTGACTACATCCCACTGAACAGTGAGTGTATCAAGCATGCAGAACGCAGTTTATACCTCTCTGTCACTCTGTGTAGGAGGTGATGGTAGGGTGTTGGAGGCTGCACTGCTGAAACGGCTCCTTGGAGTAGAGTCTCTCGAACCCAGCTGAGGATTGGAGTGATCTGATTGTCCAAGAAATAAGAGGGAATAATAGTTACAATCAAAATTCAAAATAGCCCTAATACTCATCGCCCATTCATCTCTTTGAGAAGTTCTGGTGAAACAAGAATATGCATAGAAATAAACTGAAAAGTGGCACATGAAAGAGGAAGGGGAAGCACGATATTAGTGTGGCATCATGAATTACACACAGGAAATGGTTTATTCTAAGAAACTCATGATCATTTAATTCTAGTAATGCATGTTTCATCAGGCATCCCTTTGAAATTGGTTTTCTCTATCCTAAGACATGTTCGAAAAGGAAGTAGAAGGCAATTTAATACAGTAAGTACTCATGAAGTTCTCACTTTCATGTGAAAGAAGACAGCAGCCTTCAGGATTGGCATACCAAGTTTTAAAGCAGATGAAACTTCATAAGCATCTTTACACTGGGGGTGCATATGAAACTTTCAGGGAGCTGAGTGGCTCCCTTGACTAATTTTTTATGGTTTTCCACAACTTACAGAAATAAAATTTGAGAAAGGAGGGAGACAAGCATGCAAACTGTATTCAAGTTCCCAAGCTGATTTTCCTGGTGATAAATTTTGGTTGCTTTTGCCACTATAGGCTTTAATATTTTGCACTGCAGAGCAGTTCTGGTCATTAGAAGTTTGCTATACCAAGGAGCTTCTAATGCAAGTCAGCAAAAGAATTTCTTCCTGTTATTAATTAACTGTCTTAAATACTATCAGAATGATCTCTCTTTTTCTCTCTCTCCTTCCCTCTCCCCACTGACCATATTAATACCAATCCAAATAAACTTGGTGAAGGATCAGGGTTTTCACCTCTGGCAAGTAGGGTTATACTTCCTACTTATCGGCCAAACACATCTCCCATTGAATTAAGCCCATCTGACTCCATCTTGGGGAGACAGTTTCCCATTTTCTCAGCCAGAAAAAATCCAAGAACAGCTTTTCGTACCAAAGACCCTTCAGAGGTATTCTAACTAGTCCCAGAATTTTCAGACAGCACAAAGGCTATCAAGTTTAGAGAAACTGTATATGTAGAACTTTGGAACCTGGTACCATCGTTGCCTCATTTTTTCAATAAAAATTTCAATTTCTTCACTCCCAGGAAAGAGGAGGAAGAGAGAAGGGATTAAGCATATTCATATCCCCCCAACCCCCAGTTAAATGGTTTTCCCCCTCAGGATTTCGAACAAACATTTCTATATGCACTTTTAAAAACAGCAGGGAAGGAAGGAAATATATCAATGTATGTATTGTCAAATCATTTCCACAATGATTCAACAAATTCCTTGACTTTTACAAATGCTCCCTCCACAATGAGTAAAAATACTGAATCATAGGCAGTCTACCTACATTATCTTTTAAAGACAGAACTGAGTAATCGGGCTTCCAGCACTAGTTAAAATGTGCACAAGATGGGTGGGAAGTTGGAAGACGCAGTAATACCAAACAAAAAGTGATAATTTTATAAAAGTGATAATTCAAAAATGTACATTAGCAAATTTTCACCATACATATTTTGAAAACCACAATTGCTATATCATAAAATAAACTAGTCTTCTAAGCAACAAGATACTGTCTTATTTATTAATCTATTATTTCAATGTGTAGTTTATTTTACCTTCCCTTGGATAGTTCATTAATCCAGCCAGCACCAAACCCCAAATGATATAAACCAATTAAAGCCCAGTTAATTTTAGCAATTAAAATCCAAATATCTCAAACACTAAAAACCTAACAAAAAGGGAGGTGACTCTTGGGGCTATGAAATATTCCAGATTCTCAAAAAAAGATGACTTCGAAAGTATGGGGGCTCAGCTTATCTGTCACACCTATCAACATCTCCTTAAATCAGAAGTGTATTTTCCTGCAGATTCTTTGAAGAGTTGCCAACAGGTATCATCTGAGAGCACCTCGATGCTCGAAATCACTTTTCTTCATTTGAATCTCAATCATTGTGTAAACCTAGTCTTAATAACTCTTTTGTAAAAGACAGAGACTATTAAGTTGCAAGGCTCAAGTACTTATGGGAACAACGTAGGGAGTCCATATTTCTCTATTTTGAGAGCTGCACTGGTGCCCAGGTGCAATTCAAGATGCTGGTTGTTTATTTTAAAGCTTTGCATGATTCAAGGCATGGATATCTTTGGAACAAGTTTCCTCATCAGCCTACCTTGTAAGAGATAGTACAGGAGATTCCTTATGTTGGCCACTTAATGAGACACCACTTAAAAGGGGCAATGGAACACACATTTTATTTGCTATAACCTCCTCTGAAATAGTATTGCCCTCTCAGACATTCAGATGCCCTTCCTCCTGCTGTTCAGGATCTACTGATCTTTCAAAAAGAGGTTAAGAATAAAACTATTCTATCAAGTCTTGAAGTCATTATTTAGCGGTTCATTTCAGATTTGCCAAGGATTGTAGTTGTTGATTTTGGAATGCGAAAAGTTGACAGTGCACATATAATTGTTTATAATCCATTGTTTTTGGTTTTGTTATATAGTCCATTGTTTTTGGTTTACAGTGTTTCCCTGAAAATAAAACTGGTGTTATTTTTCTGTTTTCGGCCCAAAAATAAGCATCAGGTCTTTTTTTCAGGATGTCTTAATCCCCTTTACCTTCGGATCACCCAAGCAAGCCTCCCACATCACCAACATCAGTGCACCAACTGCCCAAATTCTTCTGTGGCTGTTTGCAGCCCTATTTTTGCTGCAGCCAGACACCACGTGCTTGTCTGCCGGGTGACACTGCTCATGGCAAGATGCTGGCTTAGCTCGTCACACTGGTGCCACCGCTCGCAGCTTGGAGGCTATGTGTGTTGTGGCATTGGCACGTTTGAGTGGCATGCGTACTGCATAATGAGGCCCAGGTGTCTGCATGAGCAGTGGCATGAGAGCAATGAGACTAGTGCGTTTGCCGCATGCAACAGCACTGGCTGAATGAGCATTGGCAGTGTTCTGCATGAAGCAGCAGCACTGCGTACATGATACGCACGTGGCAACTCCGGCCACTGAAACAATTACAACACTGCCTATTGTGACAAGTTGGGGCACACTTGACAGATGTCAGGTGTAATGGGGGGCCTGGCTAAGCAGCAGTCCTACAACATAAATGGCGGTGTGGGGTGTGTGGGGCAGCTCCAACGCCCCATCTCCGACATAGATTTTTAATCGACTTGACCTCGCCTCATCTTGTAACAACCATATAAATGGTGTGGGCTAAAGTTAGGGTTATATTTTAGGGATAGTCATACTATTAGACAACAGGATGTGAAAAGTTGGGTTATGGTTGTTTCAGGGTAGGTCATATTTCTCGGGGAACACAGAACACGGTATTATTTTAACCAGAACATTGAAGGATTTCGGGGGAGCTCCTAATTACTGCTGAGTAGAATTGAGTTCATTGGAGTGGCCTGATAAAAGCCAGGGATTTCGCCAACTTTTTGGACCCCAGGACCACAAACTCATAGCCTTTTAAAATCCCACTGACCCACTTACTATGGTTAGCTTTAAAATAGATAATGATATTTAATCTTAAAAATTATTCTTATATATTAAAGTATAAATTACATATTTATATAGTTTAAAATATAGTAAGATATAAGATAGCGTATAGATAGATATATGTAAGAGCTTTCTTAGTTCGGGTATTTTCCCACGTCATTTATAGTGTGTGCTTTTAAAAGTCTGTAACAACGTTTGCGGCCAGGACTTCTGTGCCATCATCAGGCGTTCCATGTGCTGTGTTCGTATATAGCGAACATTATATTCGTTATATATATGAACATATATACAGTATGTATATATATATGTATGTACATACTTATGTATGTATGTCATATATATGATATATATATATTAATATATAATGACTAGGTAGCTATTATACTATATATATACATATATATATACATAGTATAGTAGTATATATATATATATATTCTATTTTGGTTTGCTAGTGTTAGGCTTCCTCTCGGGTAATGTAGCTCACGTCATTGTTATCCCATATGACGTCATTAAAGCAACAGTCATTAACAGCAGATGAGGCCCCTCCTTCCTAATCGCTCTGTCCTACTTATTAAGCATCTTATGATTTTGGTGTATAGTATATATGATGCCTGATATACTATTGTAAGCCTTGATGATGGCAGATGAGATTCCTGCTGAAACGTGTGCTTGGACAACTTTAAAACAGCATTAACAGATGACGTGAATAATACCTCGAAGGAAGCTGAACATATTATAATATAGTTAACATTATATATGTCCTTTTTTAGTTTTCGCAGGTAACTTACATGAATGCAGTTCAAGCTTCCTTTCAGGTTAA
Organism: Laticauda laticaudata; assembly: GCA_004320025.1. Lineage (NCBI taxonomy): Eukaryota > Metazoa > Chordata > Lepidosauria > Squamata > Elapidae > Laticauda > Laticauda laticaudata. Next base: position 64,997 of record BHFT01032358.1, read on the forward strand.
GTGATCCCCACGTCATGTGTAAATGGCTTTTAAAGTTGTAGCAAAGTTTTAGCAGAATCTCATCTGCCATCATCAGGCTCATTATATATCAGGCATCAATAAATTATACACAAAATCATAAATGCTTCAATACAGCTGTGCGGGCAGAGTGAGAAGGGAGGGGCCTCTCTCTTTAATGACGGGGAAAATACCGAACAAAGCTGAATACCAACATATAAATACCCACCAAAAACTTTAAAAATATACTATTATATATGGTATGTATGTATGTTATGGTATATACACACACACACACACACACACAATATTTATATATATATATATATATTATGTATGTATGTATGTATGTATGTTATGTATGCTGTTCAGCTTCCTACAGGTATTTTTCCCACGTCATTGTCAGTGCTTTTAAAAGTTATAGCAACGTTTCAGCCAGAATCTCAGTCTGCCATCATCAGGCTTCATATACTATATAAGAAACAGATGTGCCAGCCAAATCAAAGCCACAAAACAGACAAAGAAACCAGAAACACCAATCAAACAAACTCCAAACCAAGTGTATGAGTTTTGTACATTATTGAAGCCGGTTCAGCATGGGGCATGTAGTGTTTTTGCTAAGTGTTTTAGCAAGCGTTTTATAGGTGTTGCTCCTTTGAGCTGACTTATGGTTCTGCAGACGTGTTGGCCCTCTTGTGTATTTGGATAAAAGAGCCAAATGGGCATCTAGAAGATTTCGTATATCGTCTGTGGATTTCTTGCTTATGTGGGCTGGTATAATTTTCTTCTTGGTTAATTTTTCCAGATACGTGGTGTTGATCTGTGTTTATAGGTTTTGTATTGTGGAGTCTTGGGATAGTCTGCGTGCAATTTTTTGTTTTCGTAGTCTTTTTCTGTCGCAACTACTGTGGCATGTGCCCTTTATCTGCTGGGGAGTATGATTATGCTGTTATCATTTTTCCAGGGTTTGTAGCGCTGAATCTCATCTTTGCTGCAAGTTGCTTTTGTGGTGGTGGTTGCTTGTGCATAAGATGTTTTATACCTGGTGTCTTATTCTGTTCAGCTTCATCTGCATATTTAATTTGGCTAGGCTGGGATTCTACTGCCACATATGAATGATTCTGTGGGGGATTTTTTGCGTACTATAGCCATAATTGAAATCCTTTGTAGGACATCTTGTTTCTGTTTTTGGTGAGTTTCTCTGTTGGAACACGTTATGATACTAATTGTTTTAGGTGTTGTTGTGAGTTGTTGGGGGGTTTTTTCAATATTTTCTAATTTCATTTAGTTTCTTCAACAGTTTTTCATTTTTTTGTTATATTGGGTTTCAGTTTCAGCTCTCCAAGTTGTAAGTTGTTTTATTATCCCAAAGTAGAGGTGGATTTTGCTGCTCAATTCCAGGGTTGTAGTGTTAGCAAATCTTTGTTTAAACTGAATCCAATTGGTCTTCTTTACTGTGGACCTCGTTCCTGAGTAGAGCCATCTCAGTTCTTTTCGGGGATACGTTTAGTAGCTGCTGTCTGTGATTGGAAATGTTAATTTTTGAAGCAGGTTGGTGTTACATTTTGTCTCTGCAGTTGCATAGGAATTTCAGGTCACATAATATTCCTGCTTTCTTTTACTTCCAGCTTCTCATAGCTTTTTGATCTGGCTTATTTTTTTCCTCCCCATAGAGGTCTGATATTTGTTTTTTTTATGTTTCCTAATAGATAATAGGCCCGTCCTTTCACCACGAAGCCAAGCTGCCACGGAAAGCCTCCAACACAGAAACAGAGTGTTGCCAGCCAATCAAAGCCACAAAACAGACCAGAATAACCAGAAACACCCAATCAACACTAACTCCAGTCCAATAAACAAACCAAGACTCCCAAAACCAATCAGGAATTAAGAAAAAAACATCCTGGCACAGCAATAGGCTAGCCTCAAATTTAAAACCAACGGCTGTGGAGACCCTGACCCACATTTACAAAACTCATACAGAAGCCTGATGATGGCAGATGAGATTCTGCTGAAACGTTGCTACAACTTAAAAGCACGGCAATGACGTGTGGATAATACCGAAGGAAGCTGAACATATCACACACAGCCACACACACAAACATATATACACACATACAAAATCATAAATGCTTAATAATTGTGGGGCAGAGCGAAGGGAAAGGAGGGCCCTCTTCTCATCCTTGGGGAGGGAAGAGAGATGATTTAATGGTACCTGGAGACTGGAAAGATATGAGAGAAGTACTGGCTCCCCCACAAACGGAAGAAAAATAGAGCCATCTCATATCTCCCCAAGTCAGAGGAAACCTCTCTCTCCTTTGCAAGGTGTGGCTGCCTGAGAGTAGTTGGGGAGGGAAGAGGGCCGGGCTGGAAACACTGACGGCTCCTTAATAACCAGGCAACCCCCCCCCCTCAGCCTCCAGATAAAAAGAGGACTCCCCAAGGCTAAGCTCCAGGTTTCTCCTGTTGCTTCCAAGCAGAGAAGGATCCCTCCCTGTCTGGAGGCCGAAGGGTGGGTTGAGCCCAGAAAAGCTGGAGCTCTTGCCTGCACAAACAGGCTGTTAGGAGCTCGTCTTTCTCAGTACTCTTTTGGTCTGTGCATTTGGTCTCTGTCCACCCCCCTGGCCCCACACCAAAGGAAAGCCAGCTGGGCTCTCCTCCTCCTACCCGTCTCCCTGCTCCCTTCCCACCACTCAATCCTACTTCAGGACAGAGGAGAGCTCGCTGGAAACCGTGTGTTGGCATTTCCAACATGCCTTTTCCCAGTACTCGCTCACAATTTTTCATGTTACTCCAGGCCTGGCTTGCTGAGGGGGAGAGCAGCCCTGATGTCTCTGCTACCCCCCCCCGGAAAAGAAAGCGATCAGAAACAGCTCTCACTGGGGCGAAAGAGCAGAGATCAGAAGGCACAGGCAACAGAGAGTAGTCCTTTTCAAAGGCGGCAGCTTCAGTCTTCTCTGCTGTGCCTTCCTCAATCTGAGCTCTTTCGCCCCAGCAAGAGCTATGTTTCTGCTCACTTATCCTGTGCTTTCCCTGGGCAGTGATGGCTGAGGTTGGGCGGGAAGGTGTGGGGGGGGGGGGCGCAGCAGAGCAGAGCAGAGCAGAGCGCCGAGAGGGACAAAGAAACTGACAACGGCAACAATGCCACATTCTGGACCTTAGAACTGGTGAGCGCAAACTTGTTCACTCCACCCCCTCCCACCACCACCAGCCGGTACTTTTCCTGGACCAGACCATCCCTACAGCCCATGGCCATCAAAGGAGAGCCCAGGCCAGGAGAGGCAAACTGGAAGGTACGGGAATGCCACACAAATGCAAGTAGCGCAGAGCTCCTGCACCTTCCGGCCATCTCCATTGCCACTTCAGCCTACTTGTGCTGCTAGCCTCCTCTTGCTGCAACAGCACCATTACCTCATCCTGGCTGGCGAGGCTACACTGCTTTTTGCAGGTTTGCACTTGGCCGAAAGGTGGAGGCCAGAGGATGGGCAGGCTATAATCCAAGACGCAGCCTGGATTCATTGCTTTGGGGGGACATTTCTCTGTGGCCCACCAAATTTTCTCATGGACCACCAGTGGGACGCGGCCCACCCATTGGCGACCACTGCTATAAAGCAAGAGAGCAGATGAACAAACAAATGAATACAGCTATCAAGAAGCGCATTCCAAAACTTGGGAACAAGACAAAGAATTATCTTGTTCACCGACTCCACATTTGATAATGTAAATCACGAAACTGAAAAGTTCATCATTGTTACAAAGTTCTCCAGATTGAGCAAATTCAATCTAAATGTTTGAGAAGTTATTTCCCAGATTGAGCAAATCCATAATCTGTCAATTTAAACAAGGAAAAGTAAAAATTTTCCCATGTCAAAGTTTGAAACTTTTACATAACCTCGGCATTACCATCTCACCAGTGGGAAACTCATGAATTTGTTCTTATTTCCATTTTAAAATATAGATTGTAAACTCTTAAAAAATGTATCAACATTTAAAAACATAATCTACACTGATAGCAACAACCAAATCACTGAAAAAGAGAAACTAATTAACAGACACTTATTTGGAACAATGGACATGAAATGAACAAATTATAAAAATATTTGCAAAAAGAGTTCTGGTACAGATAAGCTTTTGTTCCCTCTTGGCTCATTGCTTTTGCACCAGGAGAAGCTTAAATGGACAAACTGGGTTATAAAGCTTGTGGACTAGTAGGTATTTGAGAACATAGGTGGAAGGCAATTTCACATACAAAAATAAAGATAGGATAAACATTTGGAGCATAGCTTTTGGAATTCGTTTCAACCCATTGATAGTAACTCCACTCAGGATAAACAAAAATCAGAAGAGGGAAGAGCAGGGATTAACAAACAGCAGTTGGCAGCCTCTGAGTCATTTCTCATTTGCCTTTCTTATAGAGATGACTTTTTTAATTCTAGATTTCTATTTCTCCACAGCAACTAGACTAATCTGTCCATTTTTAAATTCTCTTGTTCTTAACCAGTTTCTACCACCACACAAAATTTGATCCCATTCTGTTTTGTGTCACTCTGCTAACTGATAAGAATCCCAAACATTTTGACTTTATTTCTTTCCAACAATCTCATGAGTTGGAAGATATAAAACCCTATTAGGCTTTTTAGAGTTTGCATACTACCCTTTTTTAAACAAATCATTCCAGGCAATTCAAAAGAGCAAATATGAAAATTTTAAAAAAAACAGAAATTTTAAATACATACCTAAGCAAATATAATTAAAAGTAAATATATGTTTACATTTCAGATTCGCTCAAGAATGGAAGCCATTAAACATTTTGTGAAATGTAAACCTGAGTCACCACAATAAAACCTCATTTAAATCTGTTTGGGTGCAGAGGTGATGGTGTGTGGGAATTATTCTCTCAGAGATGTAGTGCACCAATCAAGAACCGAGAGCAGGAAGACCCTGCTGCATAAGACACTTTATCAAAACAGTTTTAACATGCTTTTCTAATACAAATGCTAACTGTGCCAAACCAGCTGGCTAAAATGTCAGGAAAATTAAAGCTTAAACATGAGGAAAATTTTACACCTTCACTTTTTGTTAAAGTTCAAAGTAGAAAGTAAAAATGCATGCTTGGCATCATCATCCTTTCTGAGGCCACACTGCAGATGAATACTGCATTGTTAGTTGTTTTTGTGACAAATATTGCAGATGGGGAGAGGAATGAGAAATGCTGCCCAATTTGCATTATCAAACCCTCAGTCATAAACCTCAATATATTCATGCACTCTCCTTTCAGTTACTTTTCATAACTGCAGAAAGAGAACACTGTTGAAGAAGAATCACAGAAAAATCTGTAAGAAAACTCACAGAGAATGGCAAGAGGAAAGATCAAAAGGATTGAAATAACTTCTTTAGGAGGAACAGATCGTTCTTAAAATCACTGGGAGGGGGAGGGGAGACTATTTTAAAAGTACATTTTCTGTCTAGTACAAGAATTTGGAATCATCTCATGAAATTGACATGTTCAGAAATAACGAGGAACTTCCTGCTCCACCAATGTATAATAAAATTGGTTTAGACTAACTTTCTAAAAAGCATTTGATCAATTGATCAAGATTAGACCTGTCATCTATAAACTGTGAAAGCAAATTACAATCCAGTTATTCAAATGTTAATAGATTTCTATATGCTAGATTCTTCTTCCATTTTTTTCTCATGTACTCTGAAATTTTATCACGCACATCATCATAATTTTAAAAGTTAGTGACCTAGAGCAATTTTTAGGAAGTTGAATTTTGTGACCAGTGCCAATTTCTGTACTGTATAATCCATGTTTAGAATACCTGCAGCCTTGCTGAGGAGACTCTGAGTAGGTGAAACTTGTGTTCTTGATTCATTCCATTGTCCCAAGCCCAAATGCTTTTGAGTTTGAAAGGAGGGTTTCATGAAATGGAAAACATTTTACACTTCAAAATATCTGAGGAAAGTTGTCCCTGAACATCCCAACCGGACAGGAAAAGAAATTATATTTTTGTTCCTACACATTCCAGAAGCAATGGCAAACATGCAGCTTATACCTGGTTCAGGTGGGGAGGGTTTTTGGTGGGGTTCCCACATTGTTGTAATAATCTTGCAACTGCCACTGCCACCTGGATCTGGAGCAGGTGGGGGTTTAGGAGAAACTGACGGCTTTTGAGAAAACATCGTACTGGGCTTCTGGGAACATGGCAATAGACGTCCTGTAAGAAGAATGAATAAAAAAATAATTAAATACTAGTACATATACAACTTTGGCTGCTGTAGTTCTGCACTCAACTATTATGCTTTGTAAACTGTGTTTCATATCTTAGAATATTACACAAACCCAATGATTAGTTGCTTAACCAACAATTAATTAAACCATGATTTAGCAATCATGCAAATTAGCTGCTCTTCTTTTTTTAATGATACTTGCAACAAGTAATTAAACACATTAGATCTAATGGGCAGGAGAAGTTATTGCTCCTAAGAATCCATCTGCCTACGGAAAGCTGAATCCCTATTACAGCCAAGAAGATTTTAGAGCAGGGGTGTCAAACTCACGGCCCACATGTTGAATGCATCACGTGTTGGTCTCGCCTATGCCTGCTTTAGCAAAGAGGGGAAAAGTTATGGTATGTTACAAGTTTGACACTCCTGTTCTAGTGGATTCTAGAGAATTGGCAACAATCAGGATGAACAGTAGAGTTACTTGGACCAGTAAAGAAAAGCAGCAAAGAGGCCATGGGCATTTGCAACATCAGCTTCCTGTCACCTTTGGCTAAGGAACTGTATTTCTATATTGTCTGGAAAGTTAGAGATATTATGTACAGAAATGTTAAATAGCTTCCTTTTCTCTACTAACCTGTTCACTTCAATAGATTGGAGAATTTGAAAATGCTGCACATAGAGGTTTGTGAAAATGCTGTGTGCAGAAGTTTATATTTTAAGACCAATTTAGAATTTTAGTCCAACAGCTCTGGAATGCAATAGGTTATGTGAATATAGCAGAAAATAAAATTAACAAGCAGTTTGGGAATCATAAAATACAAGCTAATTGTGAAGAAAGTAACAGAAGCATTATAGATTCGATGTTTATATGGACATGAACAGCATGTATGATGAACATATGACATTATCAACTGAAAGTGGTAATACAACACTAACTATCACAGAAAAGCCATCCAGATTCACCTATATGAGTTTCATCTAAGCCTATTTATTCAAATATGCTTGAGGAAAGAGTCGAAAGACTAGATAACAATTAAACTGAGATCAGTGGAAACACAAAGCAGATTTTTTTTTTGTTGGAAAACCATTTTTGTTGAAATGTTTAAAGGAATATGCAGGCATTTACAATATGTTTCTTATCAGTAGCTAAAAAACTATTTTAAAAAATACTGATGAATTAAATTCTGAATTGAGATATTCTGACATCACATAATATTTCATTGTTAGCCTTTATTTGCTTTGCATTTTAAAAGTTGTTTTTACATATAATTTTTCTGGTGGAAAAACAACTCATCTTTTTATTTAAAATGTTATAAATCATGAATTGCAAGTAGAATATAATAAAATCATGAAATGGAAATGTGCAGTTTATCTTTTAATGTAGCATAAGAAATAATACATATTGTTCAGTGCCTCTACTTATACACAAGTTTAAGAGAGATTCTGAACAGCTTATGGAAAAGGCTAACTTCCTTGAAGATGATAAATGAAAAATATCCAACTGCATGGGCTAATTATGATAGTTTAAAAAAACCCACAACTGCAACTGCAGATTTTGGGATTAAGGTCATTTGTCCTTGGGATAGGAAGTGGGAAAAGAGAAGATTTGAGAACATTTAGTTTGTTTGTATGTCGCCTTTATTATTTTTACAAATAACTCAAGGCAATGAACATTTCCAATACATCTTCCTCCTCTATTTTCTCCACAAGAACTCTGTGGGGGAAGTTGGGCTAAGAGCAACTGGCCCAAGATCACCCTGCTGGCTTTCACAGCTAAGGTAGGACTTGAACTCAGAGTCTCCTGTTTTCTAGCCAGGTGCCTTAATCACAAGCTGCCTACAATCACCTTGGAGGAATGGGCAGCATACAAGTTTGATTGATAAATTAAATGAAAAATAAAATAAACCACTACTCTGGCTCTATGAATCCAACTCAAAAAATTACTTGGGCAGATCCCTTTAATTCCTCCAGAACCACCAACTTCATCTAAGCTGAAGGAGGCAGGAGGGAATCACCTGAAACAATGATATCACGTGCCCGGTATAGTTGCAAGTCATCAAGTATCTGAATTAAATCATCAACGTAGGCGTTACGATTCATCCAGGTCCACATAAGGTTGTGTGTCCGCCCATCCATCTTCTCATACAGTCGCAATTCAACCTGGTTTCGTACAATCCTGGAGGCTAGTGTGTAAGGGAGAAATGCCAGTTAACAACCTCACATTTACCATCAAGAGTGTAACCTCATAATTGGTATATATAACAGGCTTTATTGCTCTAGATAGAATGGTGATACATTAGTGGAAGTATACTAGACAACCTGTGTCCTGTTGGATAATTATTTCAGAGATATTTCCTTCTAGAGAGAAACAGATTGGGGGGAGGAACAAAAAAAGTAGTGGGAGCAGGAGCAACTTCCAACTTCCTGATGGCTTCCCCACTGAGTTTCCTTGTGGGAATCTGGTAGAGAGCATTGGAAAGCTTCTTCCCTTCTATTTCTAAAAGGCAGGTAAGGAGCTGCTGCTGGATGAGGGAAGGGGCAAGGGATTGAGACTGGCTGGGAACACAACATTCACATAATGTTGAAAATGAAAATCATTCTCAACAGCGGCCAATAGCACTGAAACAGCCACAATCTCCCCACATTTCATTCTTGGTTAGCCTGTTTGAGGTACCTTGGTTTAAAAGTTGTTCCCCTGTGATGCTCTATTTCAGGGCTGTCAAACTGGGATGTGTCATGTGCTGGCCATGCCCATGCCTGGTTTAGCAAACAGGTAAAATTCCTGATATGTCACAGAATGCTGCCGTGACAACATGAGTTTGATGCTCTTGCTTGATTTCACCCAGCTAAAGGTCATGATGAGAATTTTAGTATATAGATTCAATTGTCTTGAGAAAAAAACGTAGTAATATCCATCTATATCTTGCATCCTCTCTTTAGCTCTCTTTCCAATTCTAAGTAATGTTTATAATTGCTATATATCTGTAGTACAATTGGATTTTTTTATCCAAACCAAAGATCAATTAATGTTTCAGGAACCTCAAATATCTGGCCAATAACATACTTCCCAATTCACACTGGTTGGGAAGTTACCAGATCGGGACACAGGAAAAATGTTTCTATGCTATATAGGACAATGATGGCAAACCCTTTGGGCACCAAGTGCCCAAAGTGTGCGTGTACACACACACATATCCAAAATGCAACACATGTGCATGCCCCCCACAAGCCCACACCTCCCCATGCATGTGCACCACCCCCCATGCATGCGCAGCAGAGACTCAAAGACCAACTGGCCAGTGGGAGGCCCTCATACAGGCGCGGCGGAGCTCAGCTGGGGCAATAGTGCACGTGCTCACAGAGAGGGCTCTGTGTGCCACCTGTGGCATGCGTGCCATAGATTCGCCACCACTGCTATAGGATCCGAACATAAAAATAGAAACTATCTCATATAACACCAAATTATTTATCCATTTATTTTTGCCTTACCTATTTTGATTCATGCTAGTTTCAGGAATTTCTTTTTCTTGCTCATGTGTTCACTTTTCTTTAAATGGAGATTTTAAGAACTCAATTTAGGAGTCCTGTAGATTAAATTATGTTCTTCCTCTGCACATTTTACAAAGCAAGGTCACAGCAGCTTTAATCAGCAGCTGTGGCAGACAAGAAATAAGAAAGAAAACTAAAAAAATTTTTTTGCTTGCCCCTGACTTAACTGAAGTGAATTAATACAGCTGGGATTCAGTTCTTGGTTCATTTCTATATCAGACCTGCATTCATCTTTGGTTGATAAACATCTATCTGTTCAAGGAATTTAATAAATACTATTCAGTTTCTTCCTATCTTGAATATGTCCAGGATCTGCCTGGTATTGCTGTTTTGTGTAGCAAGCACATGGCCAGTAACATTAACTAACATACAGGAACTAAAACTGATACTAGATAAAAATGAACTGCCAAACCAGATGTTTTTATGGTTCTATACTCCATTTTTATTATTCTCATCTTATCAAGTAACATCACAAATGTATGTGTGTACGCGTTTCATATTTCTAAACCACCCATCTCCCTCCTGAGTTGGAATAAGAATATATTGCAAAGCATGTTTACAATTTTTCCCTGAATCCATTGGCATTCCAGTGGGTAAAAAGAGAGTGGAAGTTCCCCAGTTCTGTATTTGAATGTGTATCTAGAAAAATATCACAGATAAGTTGTGACAAAGATCATCATGAAGGATGGGTAGATAGTTGAGAACCTCACTTGTTTGACTTTTGGTAAAAGAGCATTTTGAGAGTTACCACACTTATTTCGACAGCCACTTTTGATATCAACTTTGTACTCTCAACATTTCATAAGTGCCCAGAGTCCTAACAAGATTGCTTTCTTTCCTAAAGAACTCCATTCTGAAATTAGAATTTATACTTTTATTGTGGGCATTCTCTTAGCCCCCAAATTTTTTGTGTCATTTTATTTTAGCCAAGTTTTAGTTTTAAAGCTTGGAGTATCGCTGCCATTTCCTCAAAATACAGTCATCTTTGAACCAACAGGGAAGACAATTTGCGTTTGGAAGCACTGACTTATTCAACTGTTATCTCAACTCAAATGCCACTGGTTATCAGAAGCGATCATAATTGGTTGGGGTTTTTTAACATATGAAACTGAGTAGGGTTTCCTGTCAAAACCATAGGATGCTTTTATGCAAAGTTTGAATATGCATAGAAGGGAAAGAGAGAGATAAAATCTTGGAGTAGAGAGCGATTTGGTAGTATTGTACATGCCTGATGGTTTACTGTTTGCTCTTCAGTTATGCATTTTAAAGCATTCTTTACTCTGAGATCATTTCAGCCATTCATAGTTTTTCAAGCAATTGCATCTCCCTCTTTCTGGAGGATGGATGGAAATCAATTTCCCCTCTGTCAATGCTTCCATCATTCTGATTTTAGTGCACATTTGAAATCTTCAAATTAAGTTTTGGAAAGTCCCATCTCCACCCCATATGATACAGTATATTATTTCTGTTTCAGGGCTGCCAAAGGAAATAAGCCAATGTTACTTCTGACTAGATGAGAGCCCATTTTGAGCTTCAGAGCCTCACAGTGACGGAAGTTACAATCTTTGGAAAATATTACATCATTCTTCATTTGCTGAGATCATGGTTCTAAGGATATTAGAATGCCACTGGATTAGACTACATGGCCACTCCATTTAGCATCTTATTTCAAACATGGGTAGTCATTTCTTCTAGAAAGCCCCCAAACAGAATGTGTATGTAACATAACATGCTAGTTCCATTTAGATCTAACATCTTTTAAATCCATTTTATATCTTGAAATAGCAGACTCCATAAATTTCCTATTTACCGCGAGAACAACTATTTATTTTTTGTCTGTCTAGCTCCACTACATTTGGAGTGAAATGTCGCTTCTACTGGTAAACAAAAAATATTTTTCTTTATCTTTTCCCATTACACCATTGATATGTATAGATATTTCTTCTATGGATAAACATATAAAATTGGATATAAGACATGTATACATAAAAATTGAACTGTACTTCCGCTAAACTCTATTCAGCCAGATTTTGGCTCCTGCCAAAAATATTCTTTTGGCAGGGCTTTTCTTATTTGAAACACTTAACCCAATGCTGCCCTTATTCCATTTTACCCATAGATATTTGTGGAAAGGAAGAAAAAATAAAAGTCAATTTGATGTATGAGAATTGGTAAGAGAAAGAAACAGATCATCTTCTCACGTAAGCCACCGTGAGCCGCCCTAGTTTTGGTTCCAGTGGCAAAGAAATGTGTTTAACCAATCAACTGAAGGAATCAAACAATAAAATCCTGGCCACAAAAGCAACACACACACAGCATTTGAGAGGGGGGATCCACCTAAATGGATCCAGTGGCTCGGGGCAGATGACTTCGTGGTGATCAATAGGTGCCTTCCACCAGCACGTCCATCCATAGCCCAACAGAGCGAGCACACACCTCGATTTAAAGGCAGGGAGGGGGCACCTGGGAGCGGTATAAGCCAAGCCCAGGAATCAAACTGGAGTTAAAAAGCGAAAAGACGCCACAAGACGGGGCGGCCGAGGCCAAGCCCATATTCTGCCTTCTCTTACCATATGCGCTTTGCCCTTCCGCTTTACCCGAGGGACCCTTTCCCCACCCCTGGCCGGCGAGCAAACTCAAGCCCTTTTCCCCACTCACCGAAACGCTCCCACTCGGCCCGGTCCAGCGCGTCCATGATTTCGTAGAACTTGCACATGACCGCAGGTGGCAAATCGTAAAGGAGCCGGGTCGATCCGGAACCGGCCATAACCCCCTGGTCTTCGCTATGACTACCGCTCTCCACCACCCAGGCCAGGCCATAGGAGAGGCTGGACAAGGGGGAGGGAAAAAGAAAGAAAGAAAAGGGGGGGGGGNGGACAAGGGGGAGGGAAAAAGAAAGAAAGAAAAGGGGGGGGGGTGAGAAAAGAAAAGGGGCTACTTCCCCTTTAAACAGCACTCAGGATGAGGAAGAAAAGGGTCGTTTCGGCAGGCTCCGCTCATCCTCCTGCGCATGTGCCAGCGGCAACGTGCATCTTCTCTCCAGGCGCGCCAACGTCCTACGCAGAGCAACCATCTTGGATGTGGCGGGCCTCTTTGGACCTATCGGTTTGGGAGTCCCACTTTTTCCGCACTCCTTCCCTCCCTCCCTCCCTCCCTCCCTCCCCTGCTCCGAGTCCTTCCTCGGTGATCATTTAGGCTGTCATGTTTAAGGGTTTTACTCACGATACAGTCTTAGCTGTCGCGGCTTTCGACGGCGGGGTGAAGGATGTCAAGCCGCCGTACACCACACACACACCGCCCCATGGATGCGCTATTCTCACGCTTGGGGACGCTGCAAAGCGACGTTGTGTATAGGCTGCTCAGCTGTTGCAGGTCCTTCCTGAGAGGTGAGGCTTATACGAATCGAAGCGTGCGAGGCGATGAAGTTCTGTCTGCCTTCATTTGGGAGGAAACTCCATTCGCCTTCAGGTACTCGTTTGCCCGCTCAATGCGGGTAAGCATGGAGTGACACAAACCGACGCCTTTTATCTTTTCTTTTCGGCTGCAGCAGAGCACACGGGCCTGAAATTTACCCAAGCTGACAGCAGAATAAGTGAAAAATCGAAGTTTGATAAGGGCAGCCAAACCAGAGAGTATGTCAAGATGACGATTCGGATTAATTTCACAGGCGTGATGGAAGTAGGATACTATAAACTGAAGCCCAGACAACAATGTTACTCAAGGAACTGCTGTTATCCTAGTCATTCAAGGATAATAAAGCACTTTTCTGTCCTTTATGTATGCTTGCTTGATTGCAATTTCCAGATTTGAGTCCAGATGGTACGATTCCGTATTCTTATGAAATCTGCTTTACTTCCTAAGTCATTATTCAGATGCCCCCTATACCATTCAATGGAGCAGAATAGTTCTGAACAGTAAAACTGTATAACTGGAATAAAATTTCGGGAAACATGCCGATAAGCATCAATGAACTCAACTGGTCTTTGGAACAGATATGCACTGATGTTTTTTTTATATATATATTAGTGTATTTTGATGGAAAATACACTGCTGATAAATTATTCCTGGCCAAATCACAGCAGGCCCAATTATTGTATCTGTCTTGAACAAATCTGATGAGATTTTTTTTTTTTTTTTGCAATTCCTTATAGTAGCCCTATTNTTGAACAAATCTGATGAGATTTTTTTTTTTTTTTTTGCAATTCCTTATAGTAGCCCTATTTAAGCAGTTAGGCGAAATCTGCTAGTTTAGGTAATAAATTCTGATTGTTATTCATAATTGTCCACTATTTAAAGAAAAAGATGCCATTTGGGTGTTCCCTGATAAATACAGATTGTAAAAACTCCTTTTTAACGATCCTGTAATTCTTTAATTTGAGAGAGTTGGGGTGACTGGATTCAGTTGATATTTTTTTTTCTTTGCACTCTAGTAGAAAAACATCTCTAGCTACCTAGGATTGAACTCTCAACCTTCCTAGTGGGAGAAAAATGTTTTCACCACTAGGCCCCCACACTATATAAATACAGATTGTAACAATGCATACTTATTTTAATACAAATACAGGTAATCCTCAAGTCACAACACAATTGAGCCCAAAATGTATGTTGCAAAGTGAAAAATTTAAGTGAATTTTGTCCCATTTTAAGACCTTTCTTGCCATAATTAAATGAATCACTGCAGTTAAATTAGTAACCCAGGGTTCAGTAATCTGGTTTGCCCATTGATCACAAAAGATGATCATATGACTTCAGAACACTGCAATCATAAGAGTTGTCAAGCATCTGAATTTTGATCATGTGACCATGGGGATGCTGCAATAGTTGTAAGTGTGAAAAATGGTCCTAGCTCACTTTTTCAGTGCCGTTGTAACTTTGGTCACTAAATGAACTGTTATAAGTTGAGGACTACGTGTACTGATTCTGTGGAAAATACAATTATTATTAGGTTTGTACAGTACTTCTAAATCCAGCTTGGTGGTTCCTGCCAAGGACTTTGTCTGAAATATGACTCCCATTTCAGCTCACTGCACCAGCTCCCTGAATATCAAAGTGGCAAGAATGGCTACCCTCTTTGTATGTGGGTACTAACAGCATTTTCTTTTTGCTTGGTACTGGAGACATCTCTTATTTTTTAAAGCCAGCATTAATGTATCATAGTTAAAATATTTTCTGAGAGGAACTTAGAAAAATAGTTTTTCCTCTGACATATGAGATTTGTCCCTAGCTAAGACTGGGAAGTTGCTTAGATGAAATATAGGATGTAAAACCCAGTTATATGACAGCTTACCTTTTTATTAATTCATAAATTCTTATTGCACCTATCTTCCAGATGACAATCTTTTAATCCTAAACAATCAAGCAGTATTCAGGACAAGAATAAAACGGGTAAAACAAGTTATATTGTTGCAGAAATTTAAGATTTCTGGTGCAAATGAATTAGTCTTCCAATAATATATAGAGTAAAAAAGCATGCAATCTTCAAGTGACATGAGGACAGATCCACATTTGACTTAAGTGAAACAAATGGTGGAAAAGCCAGGGTCCTCCTCCCATAGGTTTTGGACCAGTTTTCATTGGGGAAGGTCAGCTCTGCAGTGTTCATCCAAAGAACCATACTTCTAGATATTACCGTACATTTCTGTCTGCAATTGACACTTTTGGATGAATAGCAAACTTTATATCTGAGAATATCTGTTTATAACATGAGAAAAGAAAATATGATCTTCTCTATGGTAGCACTTTGCGGGGAGGGGGAGGGCATGAAGTTCCAAACAATGAAAGTGAGTTGCAGTGGATGGATGAGTGAAAAGTGATACAATGGTGCCTTTTAGGAGTCAATGGAGGTGTTTAATGATTTGCAGGGAATGGTCTTGGTGTTATTGATCCAATAGGTGGGATATTATCACTGGATTTTGTGTTCAGGATGGTCTATAATAAAAATGTCACTTGTATCTGTCCAGATTGTGGTAGGGAATATAACCAAAAAGGCATGTACAGCGCAGAGGGAGCATGACAGATAAGGCCAGTATTTCTCTCTGCACAAGCAGAGAGCTATCCTGATAGCTGTCACATCTTGGAAAAATATATTGGTTCAAGCAATGTTGATGAGTTTGATATGGAGTTTCTAATGTTTTGAAAATATATGAAGATGGCAAGAAAAGCAGATGATCAGGTTTGGTATGAAGCAGAAGCTTGACACCTATGTAGCCCACCAGATTCTTGAGAGAGCTCTATGTTTGAAAGTAGCCAGTGGAATTTCTACTTTAGATGTGGAATCTCTCCCTAGCTAATCATCTCTGTCATGATTCAGAAGCTGAGAAGTGGTAGCAGGAGCAATTTCATTGGCATCAAAGTTTGCATTCCCACTAAAAAATCTTGCATCTGAACTTCACTAATGAATTGGCTGGCCTCAGACTTGAGCTAGCTAAATTTTCTCAATCTTTTTTCTTCAAATTCCACTTCGACATCCATTTAGTTTTTCCAATCCATCTGCAGATAACTTATTATTTGACTCATATTACATGACAGTTCCAGGAAAGCGCACAAGACTACATTTAATCTCAGGTACAAGTTGCTACTTACATTTGAGATATGTTCACTACTGAGAACCAAGAACGAACAAAATTAATTGCATGTGCATCATTGTTCATACAGTTAGCTGCTTTTAGGTCTGTTCCTAGAGCTCATGAGTGCAAAGCTTGTTCTTCTTGAACCTATATCGCAAAAGCTTGACAAATGGGTAAGATTTTATTATAAGCTCCTTTCTCAGGTACACTAAAGGGCTGGATCATCAAATGAAGATTTATCTCTTATAATTCCAATATTTCCAAAACTGGGAATTTCTAGCTTTCAGAGCCTTTCAATATCATTTATGAAGATGGTATTAATTGCCAAGATAATATTCTATTTGTTCTAAAAAAATTTAAAAAATTGAATACCAAATACAAAGAGGAAATAAAACAAATGCAGGGAAAAATCTTATTTTTTAAAAATACAGATAGCTTTTGAAATTGAGCTTAAGAGAAAAATTGAGGGTATTAGAGCTGTGTCAGATCTTCTGCAACTCCTCAGGAGCTGCAATTCAGCCTCCTGAACTTCTGAAGAGCCCTTCAATTACAATAGATCCCTCAAAGACTAGATGAAACTTTCGGCCCTTTTTAGAGAGCGCATGTATTAGGATAAGAATGGGAGCAGGACTCTGGAAAGCATACTGCTATCATTCCCACCCAAAAACTTTCCCTCAAACTCTCAAAACAGTTGAAATTTGTGGCAGTAAAATTTCATCACTTTTTTTCATTGAATTCTGGCAGTAGGGGATAATAAGTTGTGGGGCTGTCTGCATGTGTATAATCATTCGGTCCAAGCTGAAGAACTTGTAGTAATGCATTTGCACTGAATTTCTGTAAAGGCAGCATAGGTAGAGGCTAACATTAAGAGAAAGGATAACATTTCAAATTTGATGACATTTTCCATGATTTGGGATTTTGCAACAGTGTAAAAAAGAAAGCACCAACATCTCACAATTGTATAGTCATAAGGTACAACACATAATTCCTTTTTGGGTCTAATGAAAAATGTTCAATATGATGCAATAGAGGCACATTTGTATCATATTCCCATAATGAAAAGTATGTTGTCCTTTATTGAATAAACATGGTTTAACTTTACATTAACTGTAAATAAGAGCCTTAATATATGAAGTGAGGACCACACAATGTTAAACCTCCACTGGCAGTAATTTTCTGGTCCCCATCCTCTGTGGTGCCATTGATAAATTTGAACCTAAAGACGCTGGCGTACTAAATAGGATTAGCTAAGGATAGAGGATTGAAGGAAAGCTACCCCAGCCTATTTATTTTTCAGTTTAGCTCCATGTTTTTGAGATGAGAAAAGTCAGCTCTAATAATGATGATACTGCTTCAAGGGGCATTTCCATTTGTCTGCACTTAACCTCCACTTCATTTTTGGGGTAGAGAAATGCTTAGTAATCGGCTAACCCTTTCATAGATTCACATGACACATGGAACAATAATTGATCAAATTAGCCAAAAACAAGAGTGGCCACAACTCTTTAATATTAATATTCTGTCTTAAGAGTCTCGATTATTGGGCAGATACTAATGATATCCACAGCCCAACTACAGTATAACTTGGCATATTTTTTTGAATACATTGGGCCTTAGATTCCACTGACATGGTGTATCTAATCTTATTTATAGATGAAAAGAGAATTCTCCATTAAATCCCACCTAGAGTTTTATGAAACTCAAAAATATCCTCTGCATCCTAATCTTTTTTTTTTTTTTTGGGGGGGGGGGGGGGCAGATTTCACTTTTTCAAAAGAAATATCCTTGCAGCAGTGAAACTTGGCTAGTCAACAAGATGGCCACTTTTCAATCAACTCAAAAGCTAAAAGACATCCTCGGCCACAACAGAGAAAAAAATATTATATTTTAATGGCAGGGCAGAACATTTCTACCTTGGTAATAAAAGGCTCAAACAGATCTGTAATATTTTACATAGATTTATAATCCAATTCTAGCACAGAATACAGTACTTACCAACATGAGATGCAACTAGATTACTGTGTAGAATGCATGCTGAGTGCTAAAACTGGGCCTGCATGTATTTTTAACATAAAAATAAAATTATTCTTTTATATGAATGCATATATATATGCAGTTTCCACAATATTTTTCCCCAAAAGGAAGAGGAAAATGCTTGTTTTTAACAACAACAAAAGATAGAGACACTCATAAAGAAAGGACTTTTTCTTGTAAATTTATAAGGCAAACGTTTTATATAATAAATAGGATACAAGGGTAGGGAGGGATTTTGGTGGATTTCTTTTAAACATATACATGTACATTCAGACGGATTTTGTTATTTTCTTACTGAAATTATACAAATTTTCCTTTATTAAATTTCTTTTTTCTTCTTTTTTTAAATATAGTCAGTGCTTTCAGTCTTTTTTTTTTTTTTGGCTGTAGACAAAACCTACAAAAAGAGCAATCAATTTTTAAGTTTTATTAAACAATCTACTCAGAATTCTTAAAAGTAATTGTCCCAAAAACGCATCAAACAAATGCAAAGTGTGGTCAGGAAATGTGGATGGGGATACACAATAAAGTATACTTTTTAAAAAATTCTTCAAAAGAGCCAAGGAAGCTCTACTTAATCTCAGTGGAAAGTTTCTTAGTATTTTTTTTCCTAAAATTAGAGCTTTAGCATGGAAATTCATATGGATCAACAGTGATTTCTCAACATTAAAAATATTAGTGGGGCAATCTTTAAGACAACATAGAGCCCAACTAATAAGAGTGCTAATTATGATTTTTGGAGTTTCAATGCATTCTTTAAAACACTTATATGCTAGATCCTCCTATTTTACCATTTTATTGTTCTTCCCTTAATGGGCGTTCAATGAAGGAATCTACAGAACCACCTTCCTTTTTTCCTATATTGTCTTCTGGTAGTGGATTATTAAAAATGAAAACTTTGTGAAGTTCCTCCTGGGTTTTGTTTCGGGTTTTTACTATTGCATTCCTGCCAAATGAATGTTTCAATGAAGGAGTCTAAGCATATTCTAATTTTTTTGATACACTGACTTCTGGTAGTAGATTATTAGAAATTGAAGCATACAAAATACCCTGGGAAGTTGTTAAAAAAATTGCTTAAACTACCCCTTTCTCCCTACTGCCAATGGTAAAGACAAAAATAAAAGTATATACCTTTCCTCCCTTTTAAAATATATACATATATTTGACACTCACATTTGAAGCATTTGTGCCTGGAACAATTACTTTACAGAAATGTTCACGATACATACTCGTGGACCATTAAAATAAAAAAACACACACACACACACAAAAGGTTTTCATTGACATTCCTTTTTTCGGGGTGGGGAGATAAAACCCTACACACAACAAGTCTCAAATACCACAGTTCTTTTCTGTTACATCCCCCCTCTCAGAAAAAAAAAACTATTTAAAAGAAAATAAAAAACAACTCCCACCCCAACCCCAAATTCTGTGTCTCTGGAATTGTATTTTATTTTTTAAAAGAAATGTCACTGGGTAGAGTTAGTTGGCTATGTGAGGATTAAGAGCTGTACAAGATAGCAAGCACTCAGCATACATTTAATAACAGTCCTTGTAATATTTGGTCTTATAGTGATCATTACTGAATTGTGAAGCAGAAGGAAGTTGGTTTGTTATTAGCAACATATTGATTTATGGAAGCAGGAGAAAGGATTTCCCACCATCCCTGCCCCTTTATAATAAAGGGAGGAAAGCCTTTTTTTTTTTTTCACTCATANCCTTTATAATAAAGGGAGGAAAGCCTTTTTTTTTTTTCACTCATAAAGAAAATCAGTTGATCAATGTCCACCTCGTCTGCCACTTCATGCAGAGATAACACAACCACAGTAAGTACTGCTTATCTACATGGCTTGAAGGAGGAAAACCATAACTGGAAGAAAAGTTTATGTATGTCAATTTATGACTGAGAATTTTTTCCCCCAACCTCAGTTAGGAAGAATATAGTAACACTGTCCCTCAGAGAAATGTAATCTATGCTCGATCTTTGCTTTTGGAAGAATGGCAATTTTAAGCCGCTACTCTTGAGCGGATATTGCTGATTTCCATAAATTGCAAGTGAAAACTGGCAGACAGGAAACTGTCATATTTGGTCCTCTTTCTAATGGTGTCTTGGGATATGATGAGAACTGTGTCAGTAAAGTGCGAGCAAGCTATTTTTTTGCTTAATGATCTGCTTCCAAACACATCAGCCTTTGAATTGATGTTACTTGAGCTCTAATGTTAAAGATGTCAATAAAATGAAAGCTTTAATACAATATTATTAAGTGTGACACAAACCAAACCTCTCAGTAATCACTCATGCAAGCATAAGCAACACTAAGAGAAGAAAGGGCAAAGTCCAATTTGAAAAACTGAAAATTCATTTTCTCTGAAAAATACTGTGTTTGATCAGTAGAAAAAGCAGGGAGTCAAATTCAATACTTCACTTCTGCCATCCAAATATTTGGCATGTCCCTTTTTTGTTCACACCTTTTTCTTTCCAGGATCCATATTGATGTAGTGCGACACTGACACATGAAGGTACAATATCAGATCTAGACATGATGTCTTTGGAAATCAGACCTAGATTTTTGCTAAACATGCAAGGTAGAGAGTAGAGAGTAGTGAAGACAAGAGACAGTTATCAGCTAAAGAAGGGAACGTGCTATCATGGAGTGCTTCCAATTTATGCCAGATGGCATGCAATGCACAAAATGAAAAGGAGTGGTAGGAGAAATATTAGCTTTAAAAACAGTACAAGTGGGAGGATGAGAAGCCAGGTAAAAACTTTGCCATGAAGAAAATTAGGAAGAACACTAAGAAATTCAGTTTAGGACCAATGGTAGTTTTCCAAAAATTACGAGACTAATTGAAGTAGCCATCACCAATAGAGCTAAATCATGCCAATAAAAAGTTAAGCTCTAGTTAAACTGAAAATATTTTTTAGAGAGTTAAGTCACAATACAGACCAAATACTCCACATTTTCTTCACTTTATCTCCCTAAGGTCCAAGTCAATGCCCTTCCCCACAAGTAGATTTGAGCAAAAAAAATAAAATGTTGACTATATGTGACCATCCTGTTATTTTTCAAACCCACTGAGCAAAAAGAAAAAAAAAAATCCCCGTCCCAAAGTGTGAGACCAGCCCAGCTGAATGTATCTTCTGCTTCGGGATTTACTGGCAGACAATTGTGAAGGATGTTTTCTTTTCCCTTGCTATGATACTGAAGAATAGGAGTAATAGTAAAGAAAACAACATGTATTAATTTCTCAACAGACCATACCATTCCTTGCTTGTCAGTCTGTTATCCTTATTTGGTAGTGGTGCAATAAGCAGAAAAAAGCTACCCCTCATTTATAATGCAATATACAGATATATAAAATTAGACAATTTTTTTGTGTCTACTTGGTGCCTTAAAAAAAAAAACACCACACACACACGCACACACACAAAACAGAAAGTAAATCCCCAAACAAAAAAGATTTAGATCTAACGTTAAACTCTACACATTATTGGATAATAATTGAAACTGACAAGAAGTTTATTTTCACTTGACACAGAAACATCAGGTGGTTCACAATGCTAACAAGGTAAATCCCTCTTGCGCAGTCTCTCAAACTCCAGGCACTATCCACATGTGTCTTCAGGATGAGCTGGGTGGAAGTGGGCAGAGCTAGGAGCAAAGATAGTCACTTTGTATCCCTGTAAATAAGCAGTTTGCCAGTGAAGCTACTACTGATGTAATGCACTCTGGAAAAGCAGCTAGTTCCAACAGCATCTTTAGAAGAAATGGTGGGAAGAGGCCAGGCTTCTACTCCTGCTCTACTTTCTTAATCCTTTCTTTGGGTTGAACTAGATTTTGGTGGAAGACCCAGGTCTGTAAGCAGCTGCAAAGCTGAGCAAG
The DNA here is from genome assembly GCA_004320025.1 of Laticauda laticaudata. Taxonomy (NCBI): domain Eukaryota; kingdom Metazoa; phylum Chordata; class Lepidosauria; order Squamata; family Elapidae; genus Laticauda; species Laticauda laticaudata. Next base: position 87,255 of record BHFT01032358.1, read on the forward strand.
ATGAATGCCATATGCAGCAAATAAATGTTCATGTACTGGGAAGAAGGCAGGGAGAGTCAGAAAAAAAGCAAGCAGAATTAAAACGTTTTGCTTGCCTGCTGTTTTTCTGGTGCAAAACTGCCTCTCTAGCAATCACTTTGTAGCAATCAAGCAGCAATCCTGGTCTGCCTACGAGGATCTAGTTTGGCTCTTACTGACAAAATGAACCTTCAAGTTCCCACCCTACATCACAACTGAAGGAAGGGAAACAGTGTAAAAGTGTCACCTTTTGACTTGTTTGGAATGTCAAGACATACGAGATTAAAAAAAAACCCTGTGGTTCTACAAGTTTTTCAAATCCAGGTAATGATAGATTAGACTTAAGTACAATATGATGATTTTAGCCGACATTATGGGTACTGATGTTCTAATTTGAATTTTTGTTTCAAATTCCATACATGTTCATAGGTATGCTTAAAGACACCCCAAAATCTTAACGTTTGAAGCTTCTTTTAATATCCCCATCTGACACCATATTAAATTTAACCCCTTCTTAAACTATTTGCAAGATACTGTTAAAATCATGTGATCTCAATGGGCTTGTGGCTCTACTGTCCACCTAAGTAGGAAGAAAGCAAGAAAGAATATTATTCTCTCTTGGCTTTAAAGTGCATTATTCTCCCCCATGAAAATGTAAAAAAAAAAAAAAGAGGGAGAGGTATTTCTATCATGAGGGCCATTGACTGCCTCAGCAATGAGCATCAAGAAACAGCTGGGAAGGGACATGGCAAAGAGCTGCCAACTTTTTACATAAATCAGTCACCTAATCTTTTGAAAGTTACATGGCTGGGAGAGTGCCAGAGCACCTCATATGAGGGCAAAAGCTACATTTTCTAAATAATCTTTGCCAAATAAGTAGGAAGGCACAAGGCTTTCAATACTCCCAACAGTAAACTAAACTAAAGGAGATCTGTCTATGGGTATATATTAAGTTCAGAAGGTTCAAAAGCTAAAAAGTTCAAATGCTGAGCATATCTCCTGCAGAACTACAGCCCCATTTGTAGTCTCAGCTATACACTACAGTATTATGAATCCTAAAAAAGACACTGGAATGCAGCAATACCCTATATTATAGGGACAGGACGAAACTGACACAACACACTTGCTTAGCCATAAGCTTGTCCTAGTCTGAACTGGAAATGTGGTTCCCATGTTTTAGGGCATAAGTGCAGGTAGCTACATAAAGCAATCTTCTCCATGTCTGCTATTTCTTCCATCATCCTCTCCCCAAGCATTTTTTTTCTGTCCAACCTAATTCCTGTTATTAGAATTCTTCCCAAGAAGAATGTGTTTATGAATGAAAATGTTTGTGTAAGCAGGTATCCAGTGCACTACTGGGGGAATAAAAGATGAAGGCATTGTCACACAAGCTCTACTCATGTACAAGTATTGTGATATTGCACATATGAAAGGGGTGTCGCTTGCATTGTAACAGTGGCACTCTAAGCCCAGCTTGAGCATGCTTTTCATCCTGCAAACCTGTATGTATCAGGCTGTAGGAGTAAATTGCAGGAAATAATATTTAATCTATCCTCTTCACATGATTTTTTAAAAAAGACTATAAAAAAAATAGATTTGTTACCACTACATCCAGCTTGGGCTTTAATTATAACCCAGCTGATATTTTTTAAAAAACCAATATTCCAATTGGAAAGATTGCTATCACTATTGTTTATTCTTGATGTGGCTCTGTGTTTCAAGCTGGACAAGCTAAGGCGCTGTTTTACCATGATATTCTTCTGTAGAAACTTTCATGATGTGTATTTATTCAATTAAACTTTGACTTCCAAGGATAAGTGCTCTGTATTAAACCCACGTCAAAATGTATCTATCACACTTTCAACTCTGACATATGTCTGTATATGTTTACTATTTTAAAAAAAGTCCCATCAGAAGTGACCCCAAAGTAGAATGAAATGTAAGATTGTATTCCATTTACCAAAACAATATCATAACTTAGAAAAATTAGTACATGATAGAATACATGCAGACTTAGAAGCTGGAACAAGAGGGACAATAATTCACTCTAGATTTCTCAGTCAAGTGCAAAGCCTTAGAAATCCCCAAATGCATCCCTAAAGTGTACTGCATTTTCCCCATCTCTTTCCCACAGGGTAGGATATTTATTGTGGTTTGGAAAACTAGATGGGAAACCCCCTCCCTGCCAAAATAATTTTGTGCCTTTTTTAACATTGAGGAAAAGCCCTTAAAGAGTTTAAATTGTTGCAAAGTAATTTCTTCCTTTTTTCCCCCTTGTGCGTGCTTCTTTACATTTTCTATCAGGTTTTCAAATGTACTTCTCAGCAGAGACATCATTCCAATAAATAATAAGCTAGTTTCAGATTGTTTATGCTTTCTGGTGGAAAGGGTATTCATCATTTAGCCACAGATTGTATTCTAAATTCTAATGATTAAGAAAGAGGATTGGTTTTTATTCTTGACAAAGAAAGAAGAGAAGCCAGCCCCAACCTTATTGTAAATCAAGGAGAAGAAAAAAATAAAACTTTCGGCTCTGATTATGCTATAAGAAGCTAAGAAAAAAATAAAGTCATGTTGCTGCAGGGCTAAATTTCATCAGTCTTCCTATAGAGAAAACTGAATCTTTTTCTTATTGAACAGAACATATTCTAAGGCTAATAACTTCACTTTGGCTGCTTATGCACAAAGAAGAATTTTTATTCCAATGTCTGGTACATAGGCAAGAACAGAGAAAAGTCATCATCCATGCCAATGAGGCTCTCCAAGGTCTCAAACAGACTTGACTCCTGAGAGCCTACAGGGTATGTATGTATGTATGTATGTATGTATGTATGTATGTATGTATGTATGTATGTATGTACACATATGACAGCAGGAACTCCAATTTTGCTAAAAAAATGTAATTATTCACCCCTCTCAAAATAATTTTCCTGTTCTAAATTTTGCTGTTCCTGCAAGCAAACTGCTATACCAGAAAGGGGGGGAAATGCCATTATAGGAATCTCTATTTTTCTCCCAGTAACAACTTGTAAAGGGTAAGGGAGCACATATTTAGATGGTAAAAAGCTACTCCTCTGAATACTTTGACTTTTAGAGTGCTAACTTCTTGATAAAAAAAATTATCACAGATATCAGGATGTATGTCTATTAGAGTCCTCAAAGACCCATGAAACAAGATGGGGCTTGTTTTATTATTTCACACCACTGGAAAAAAAAGCTATTTAAGATAGCTACTTTCTGCCTAGACTTTGACTGGGACCCAGGCTTCCTTTCTTCTTATTGAATTATTTTCTACAGTCCAGAAAAGGTAGGGAGAGTCACTAGATTACTTCTGTGCTACATATTCACTTAAATAAAAATAAGCAGACTAACATGGCCAATGTCCTTCCCCTTCCCACACTGAGTGCTGTTTTCTGCTATTAGGAAGGAAAAAATAGACCTTAATTGCCGACAAAGTCTCATACACAATAAAACGCTACACTTCTGCTGAGCCCTACTTTCCTGGGGAGAGAGGCGATATGTGCTCAACAGCCTTGGAAGAGCTTGGTTGTCAACTGTAGGGAAATTATTTCAAGCAACTAGGCTTTTCAATTCAGCCATTGCCATGTACCAATTCCCACAAAGAATTACAGGTAGTTTTACACACACTGGGCTACTTTCCTGAACAAGAAGCAAGGTGGAGAGGTGAGCCAGTGTTCAGTCCAATGCCCCATTTGATACACACAGGCACACACTGTACATCCTTCACGCCACTGCCCCCCCCCCCCNGCCCCCCCCCCCCGAAACAATTGGACAAAGGCCTTCATTAGTGCAAACAGTTTCCTAAGCTAACATCATTGACAGTAACTGGAAGAACTTCTCTTTTTAACTCTTAGCATGTGACAAGCTCACACACAGATGCCATTTCAGCACATTCAGATTGTTTCAACAAAATCAAAGGCCTCTCCTTTCAGGATTGACACGGAAAGGAGGACATCAATACAAAGCTGCACCTAGTATCCCAGTGGTCTCTTAGCAGCATAGCTATTCTTGGGGGGAGAGGGGGGAAGAGAATATTCTTCCTAATTGCTGGCCTAAATGGCAGATGAGGGATATTAGTTCCCCAATATACCACAACCCTATTATTTCTCCCTCTCTCTCTCTTTCATGTGTACACATGCGCACACAGCCTACTGAAAACTACAGAACTCCAACTAAGACTGGACAACTACATTACATGGCACTAGGGAGGTGGAGTGGAATACATACGTGAGCCCCTCTCCACCTGATCTGTTGATGGGGCCTCTATAATATGGAGGGCAAACAGGATCAGGGCAACAAGCCAGAATTGAAGCTATTTCTCCTCCGCCAAACAGCTTGCCTTGTCAGTAGTATTCTCAGCAAAGCATGGCAGAAGGAGCCAGGCAGATGGGGAGAGGGAAGAATGGGCCCCAGTTCTGTAGAAAAAGTGCAAAGTGGCTTCCAGCCCTGGGAGGCATGTTTCTGTACCCCACACTGTGCTTGTCTGTATTAAAAATGGGAGGAATGAGGGACATAGAGGGATAGTTTGGGGGTAAGCTGATTGATTGAAAGCCAGGGCATTGTGGGAAAAGAGAATTCTACCTGGCAGTTGCCTGGAGTCTCATTTGGGTGTGTGGGGCTGAGAGTGCCTGTTCCTCTCTTTGTTACCTCTGGCGCTCATTTGCTCACTCACCCCCCGCAAAGTCAGCTGACCCGCTCTGACACAGGTGTCCTGGTGTCCACGGCCTCGTCCCTGTTTGTAGGCCGGGACAAGGCCGTGGAGGACGACACAGTATCTTTGCGCTCATGTTTGTAGGACACGGCTGTGCCACCAGATTGAGTCTTAGGTGGCTCTTTAGGACAGCCATCACTTTCTGGAGCCCTCTCCTCTTTATAGCTCTTGCTGCTCAAGTCCTGGGGCTCAACTGGAAGGCTCTTGCTGTCCTTAGGGCTTTCAGGGGACTGAGCAGGGGAGGTGCCCTGGGGATCCAAAGATGGCTGATGGGGAGGGAGGTGCTGATCCTTCTTGCCAGGAGAAGAGGAAGGGGCGGGGGTTGACACAGCATTGCCACCCCGCCCTTTAGGGCTGCTTTCTTTGCTGCGGCGCCCTGGGCTCTTGGCAGCCATTCGCTGTCCTTTGGAACTCCATTCCCCTGTGTTGCTTGGAGGAGGAGGAGTTGGCTTGGTGATCTCTATACTGACAGCTTCACGTGTCTTACGTTTCTTGATAGGCAACACTGTCTCCCGGACTGCCTGGATGACTGGCTCCTTGATTGTTTTCTTTTTAGCTTCGGCAATAGCTGCTACTGTACTGCTGCCTGGCTTTCGTCCCCGTTTCTTAGGTACAGCCTGGGGATCCAATTCAGGTTTCCGTTTACGTCCAGGACGCTTGATAACCATGACCTGTGCTGAGGTGGTAGCCCCACCTGTTCCTTCTGCCTTTGCTCCCATTGAAGATGACTGCAAAGGCATCTTGACTAGCAGCTTTCCCGAACTCTTCTCAATTACCCTTTTCACCTGTACACCTTCTGAAGCAGTTCCTCTAGGTTTGGTAGAGCCGCTACCTTTAGGTCGACCCCGTCCACGGCCTGTGCCGGGAGTTTTAGGGGCTTTAGTTTTCTTAGAAGGCTTCTGTTCTCGTCGTGAGGGGCTCCCACGCCCAGTCACCGTGAAATCAAAATCATTAGGATCCAGCGAGGTGTCTCCCACCTTCTCAAAGTAGGCGATGAGCTCAACTTTAGAACGAAAGGCCTTGCCTTGGGGGCTGCAGTTTCGGAACCAGAAACATGAGAAAGAACAAAGGGGTGGGGGAGGAGAAGAGAAAATTAGTGGTAATTCACCAGAGATACACAAGATAGATTATCAGATATTTTCTTTTAAAAAACAAACCTCATCTTGGAAGAAGTTGAAAGAGTTCTGTGCAATGATTCTGTAATCTATAATATACTCTATCCATCAAACATCACACTGGAAATAACCACTAATAAGGGGAAGTGTTGAGATTTTGCTTTGGGTTGAGCTCTATTTCCCCCCACTCTTTTATCATGTCGCTCTGATGTGAAAGCTAATAGAAATATAAAGGAGAGCAATTAATACATTGCCTATTTGGATTCCCCCTAATACTTTTAATAAGAGCTTTGAAAGATGGTTCCTACAGCTAGCACTCAGAAGTCATTATGCCACTGTTCAGCCTTTTCTTTCTAATGGGAGTTACAAAGACTTGATGAAAGACAGTTTAATATCTGAGTTCCCCTGTAAAATTCTGTGAAAAAGACAATGTCAATGCATTATCAAAGCTTTGTCTAGAAGCACAAGTAGTCCTTAACTGACAACTTGTTGTTTAGTGATCATTCAACATTCCAATGGGTCTACCTGGGGGCTAGTTACAACTCAACCCAGATTTGAAGTTACAGGAGTTGCCACCCCTTGGAGTCACATGACTGAACTTTGGGCACTCAGCAAAAAGGCATATTTATAGACGTGTGAAGTGCCTGACCTCATTTTATGAGTTTTGTCCAAAACCAGCATTGAGTTCCAATTTTTGGTAATACTGAGTTCATAGTGAACCAGTGGTTTGCTTAACCACCTCAGCAACTGCTTAATGACTGGTCATAAAATTGGGCTGGTCATGTGACCAACCCACCATTTAAGAACTATTATAACTTACATTAAATCAAGGATTTACTGTATTCTTGGTTGCTAATCCTATATCTAAAATAGCATCATTTTTCTCAGAGACTGATGAAAGATGTTACAAAGAAAAAGATGCACAAAATCTATCTTATGTTTTCAGAAAAAAATATAGAGGAAAAGAAGCAGGTTCCTGTCATGTGAACTTGGCAATAAACAGCATTACAGAGTGCCTGAATTTATAAAGTGTTCATATATATATATTGACATATATGTCATATAGGTAAATTCCCTCCACCTACCTGCCCTCACACATAGTATGAAAATTCAGATATGATGAGGTTGATAGAGCCCTTGCTAAATAACGTAACATTTTGTTAGAATCCTTGTTCTGTATGAAGAAATTCCTTCAACACTGATTTTATTATGCTGATTTTTAGCAGAAAAGAACTAAAAATCTCAGATAGCATAGGACAGAATAGAAATTCTATAGAAATTCTTTATTAGCCAAGTGTGATCAGACACACAAGGAATTTGTCTCCAGTGCATAAACTCAGTGTATATATATAAACAGCTTGCAACAAGTCATAGGTCATAAATTATAGTTACAATCAATAAGTTACAAAAATAATTGATAATTAATAAGAAACCAATAGGAGAAGATAGTAGGAAATATGAGAAGTTTATATGGCAGGTTATGTGGCATTTCTGTCGTAATTCCACTTTAATTTCATTACATTAAAAAAAAAAAGTTCCTGTAATAATCTCTAGTTAGGGAGATAAAGCCCTATGTCCAAGCAGCAAAAGAGAAGTAGAATAATACCTTAACCCTTTCCTGACTGTGGTGAAATATGAGGCATTTTTCCCCACTGGAAGCATAATTACATATAAATATTTGGGGAATTCAAATATATGGCATTTAGGGTAGCCCTATATTAATTGTTAGTGCCTTTTCTTCTTTATGTTACATTTACTCATATGTACAAAATACCTGACTTCAATTACATGTTCATTGTATTCACCTCTTGTTATTGCTTCCTGAAAATCCCAATTGGAAGATTGATAGTAATTTCTTGAACATGAGCAATCTTTCTGTAAAATTATCCTGTGTTAGTTTTTTTTCTACTTGTGTATGCCTATATGGCAAGACAATAGCTGCACACTGCATCAGATTCCAAGAATATAGGAAGATACAGTTAAAGAGCACTTATCTGAAAATTTTTTAAAGCAGCTTATCTTTTTCTGACAGCAATAACCTTCGCAGCTGCAATGCAATTCCAGGAAAATGTTCATTGTTATTTGGCTTAAGGAATTGCTATGTTTACGCTCCCCTATGCTCCAGAGGATGATTTTAATATCTGAATTCTGCACAGTCCTAAAATGGAAGTCTTTTCATTTTCAACTTTGACATGTTGTTTGTTGTTTGGTAAAAAAAATGTAAAGGAAGAGATGTTCATGTTAATTAGTGAATTATAGACCAATTCACAAGCAACAGTACTATTTAGCTTAGAGAAAAAAATGTAGGATTGCAGAAAATAGTTGTCAATAATTTAGAAATTAAGTCATATGGATATCTCATAAGGACTAACAAATCCAGAAGAAAAGGATGTGGAAAGGTCTGTATTTCCTATATCTATATACTGCGAAAATTCTTGTGCCTCTGTTTGTAATCTTCAACTAGCCCAAATGGTGCATTATAGCACAAACATTTTTGAATCCAGATACCTCAAATATGATAAATTAAAGAACCTTCACAAAATTCAGAATCCATGCAATTGAAATTTCAAGCATCTTTATACCAGTTATATTTGCAAAGCTCTGGGTGCTGCAATATTACTACAATTAGTCACAATCACATGATTGTAATTTTTGACACTCCCTGCCAGCTTCATACAAGCAAAGTAAATGGGCGTTAGTAGAAGTTACCATGAACACCCTTTCTATCTATGCTGTGAGAGAGCCCAGGATTGGTTGACTCCTTCCTATGACATCATAGCTGAGTCTGTACTAAGATATAAAAGCCAGCCCCGGGGAGAGA